>RPFO01000188.1:908034-1025219 GCA_009746045.1 Mesostigma viride | reverse complement strand
CCCTCCCTCCTCCTCCCTCCTCCCTCCCTCCTCCCTCCCTCCCTCCCTCCCTCCCTCCCTCCCTCCCCCCTCCCTCCCTCCCTCCCTCCCTCCCTCCTCCCTCCCTCCTCCCTCCCTCCCTCCCTCCCTCCCTCCCTCCCTCCCTCCCTCCCTCCTCCCTCCCTCCCTCCCTCCCTCCCTCCCTCCCTCCCTCCCTCCCCTCCCTCCCTCCTCCCTCCTCCCTCCCTCCCTCCTCCCTCCCTCCCTCCTCCCTCCTCCCTCCCTCCTCCCTCCCTCCCTCCTCCCTCCCTTCCCTCCCTCCCTCCCTCCCTCCCTCCCTCCCTCCCTCCCTCCCTCCCTCCTCCCTCCCTCCCTCCCTCCCTCCCTCCCTTCCCTCCCTCCCTCCCTCCCTCCCTCCCTCCCTCCCTCCTCCTCCCTCCCCTCCCTCCCTCCCCTCCCTCCCTCCCTCCCTCCCTCCCTCCCTCCCTCCCTCCCTCCCTCCCTCCCTCCCTCCTCCCTCCCTCCCTCCCTCCCTCCCTCCCTCCCTCCCTCCCTCCCTTCCCCTCCCTCCCCCCTCCCTCCCTCCCTCCCTCCCTCCCTCCCTCCTCCCTCCCTCCCTCCCTCCCTCCCTCCCTCCCTCCCTCCCTCCCTCCCTCCCTCCCTCCCTCCCTCCTCCCTCCCTCCCTCCCTCCCTCCCTCCCTCCCTCCCTCCCTCCCTCCCTCCTCCCTCCCTCCCTCCCTCCATCCCTCCCCTCCCTCCCTCCCTCCCTCCCTCCCTCCCTCCCTCCCTCCTCCCTCCCTCCCTCCCTCCTCCCTCCTCTCTCTCTCTCTCTCTCTCTCTCTCTCTCTCTCTCTCTCTCTCTCTCTCTCTCTCTCTCTCTCTCTCTTCTCTCTCCTCTCCCCCCCCCCCCCCTTCTTTCTCTCTCTCTGTCTGTGTGTGTGTATTGTTGATCTGTCAGGCCTTGTCATGTCCCTCTTGTTTTAAGTTTTATGGACGCCGGAAACGAGGACAGTGCTTGGTTGCTGTTTGGGGTGGGTTGCATTATGGTGGTTGAATTACTCAAGCATTCCCGAACTGTGACGTTCTTTTGAAACTCTTGATGGTGGATATGAAAGTGGCATATGAATTGGTGATGTAGTTTGATCAACCTGCCATTTGTATAGGTCGTCGTGCATACTGCACATGTCTTTTTTTTAACTCCTACCTGCAAGTGATAGGTGGCTAATGTTCGTTTATATGGACAGAAGGATGGCTTAAATAGCCTGCGCCTGTTAGCACCTCGTGATTGCAAGCCAGCTTGTTCAACCTAACCTGCCTGGCTCCCTGGATGTCGACGGCTGGCAAAACGCCAGGTCACGCATTTCTGGTAGTCAGGGGGCGGCTGGATCCTCAGTCTGCGTTATTCAAAGGACGGTGACCCACACTTGCCGGGTGCAGGCAGCGTGCCGGTTGTCTCACGCGTATGACCATCAACGAATGCTGTAGGGACACCACTGTGCACTAACTATCAAGCCACAGTTGTTCAAACATGTGGCGGGTTGCAGGCAGCGTGCCGGTTGTCTCATCTACTTTGTATTCAAGGTGTTAACGGTTATTCTGCTCCTATGTATATCAATGAGACAGCCAGCGCATTGCCAGAAGGCAGAAATGTATGTGCAAATGATGAAATCAGAAACTGTGATGATGAGCCAGAAATGTACTATGCAGGCAGCGCGCTGGTGTCTCATTGATCTCTTATTATTACTTCTATGCATTCATCGTATGCAGGCAGCGCGCTGGAGGTGTGGAAGGCGTGGCGGCCTACGTGGGCATCGGTTACCCCTTTGGCAACAGTGCCTCACTCTTCTTCGGCGCCACTTTGAAAACGTGCCACCTCCACCAAGCCAAAGGTGAGGGGCCAGGGCCGAGTACGAGGGGGGGGATGAGGAGGGGGGAGAGATTGGAAAGAAAGATATAACAAAGGGAAAGAATAAAGATATAACAAAGGGAAAGAATAAGGATATAACAAAGGGAAAGAATAAAGATATAACAAAGGGAAAGAATAAAGATATAACAAAGGGAAAGAATAAAGATATAACAAAGGGGGCTGTACTGCGGTTGGGGATGGGTTTCGGGACGAGCGCCAAGTCTGAGGAAGAAAGAGAAACAAGAGGGCGGCAAAGAACAAGAGTGGGGTTGGGGGGTGTTGTAGATGAGAAACGGGGAGAGGGTGGGGAAGGGGGGGGAGGGGGGGAGGGGGCGAGGGGGGGAGGGGGGAGGGGAGGGGGGGAGGGGAGGGGGGAGGGGGGGAGGGGGGGAGGGGCGAGGGGGGAGGGGGGGAGGGGGCGAGGGAGGGGGAGGGAGGGAGGGGGGGGGAGGGGGAGGGGGGAGGGGGAGGGGGAGGGGGAGGGGGAGGGGGAAGGGGGAGGGGGGAGGGGGCGAGGGGGAGGGGGGGAGGGGGGAGGGGGGAGGGGGAGGGGAGGGGGGGGGGAGGGGGGGAGGGGGGGGGGGGAGGGGGAGGGGGGGAGGGGGGAGGGGGGAGGGGGGGAGGGGGGAGGGGGAGGGGGGGAGGGGGGGAGGGGGGAGGGGGGAGGGGAGGGGGGGGAGGGGGGGAGGGGGGAGGGGGGGAGGGGGGAGGGGGAGGGGGGGAGGGGGGAGGGGGGGGGGGAGGGGGGGAGGGGGGAGGGGGAGGGGGGAGGGGGGAGGGGGGGAGGGGAGGGGGAGGGGGAGGGGGGAGGGGGGAGGGGGGAGGGGGGGGAGGGGAGGGGGAGGGGGAGGGGCGAGGGGGCGAGGGGGGAGGGGAGGGGGGAGGGGGGAGGGGGAGGGGGGAGGGGGGGGGAGGGGGGAGGGGGGAGGGGGGAGGGGGGGAGGGGGGAGGGGGGGGAGGGGGAGGGGGGAGGGGGGGAGGGGGGTGGGGGGAAGGGGGAGGGGGGAGGGGGAAGGGGGAGGGGGCAGGGGGGAGGGGGGAGGGAGGGCCTGTACAACCACAAGAAAAGGTATGCTTTTACGGGTTCCTTGTTATGTCGAGAGATTCCGGAGAAGGGCAAACTGAAATTTCCCTTCCCTTTAAAGGTCGAGCCGTACCGTCCATATGGACCACAAGGGATAAGTGCCGCCGCTGAAGGATTTTTCTTACTTTCTTTGTCCTTAAAAGGGCCAAGCCAAAGGGAATTACCCTTAGGTTTGCCCGTGCAGGCGCGGGTACGTGGGCGCGTGCACACAAGACAGGCTGAAAGAAGAGGGTGCGTACCGTTCGTGCGTACATCTGAACCGAGCGTGCCTTTGCTGCCACTTTATTCAACTCTTCCTGCCGTCAGTTACGGGAAGTCAAAAGTGTTCGGAAGGCTGCTCGAACGAGTCATCCTTACCATTTTGGGCTCTCACCCTTCCCTTAAGCTAAGGGAAGGGCAAGGTCAGACCGAACTTCCCGGAATCTCTCATGTGTGATGATGGTTTCCTAGTTGTTATGTTTGTCTTCTTGTTATGGCCAGTCACGCCAGTTGTTTCTATTAATGCTTGCATCTAACCTTCATTACCAGAATCTACCATCATGTATTCTACATATCATGATCCCTACTGCTGTCCTTAAAACCAACCATGTCACCATCCTTGTCCCCATCTCTATCCTGATTTCGTGTCTTCGTCCCTATCACTGCTCCTATCTCACTCTCTGACCGCCCTATCATACCTTTCTCACCCTATGACCTTCCCTGTCACCACTAACCTCCATCCCTATCATCCCTATCACCATTGCTGTCACCACTAACCCCCATCCCCATCATCCCTATCAACATCGCCGTTGCCGCCCCTGCCAAACCACCAGCTGTTCATCGTCGGCTCCGAGGACGGCTTCACCTCCATGAAGCAATTCGCATCCGTGTTCGCGAAAGCCGTGGCCCCAAAGTTCCAGCACGTCATCAAGGGGGTGGGCCACTTTGAGCTCGAGACGCCCACCTACAACGGCACCGTGACGTCCGCCATTATCAAGTTTGTCAAGCAGCTGGAGCACCTCGGCGCCGTGTCCTATTGGGAGGGGGAGGTGCACCGCGAAGCCACCCCGAGGTCCCACCGGTCGGTCGCCAGCAAAGAGGCGACGCCGCGCTCGGGCAAGGAAGCGACCCCACGGTCGGGCAAGGAGGCCACACCGAGGCCTCTCAGGGAACGCATGTCCCAAGAGAGCCACCGGTCGACGCTGGGACAGCCAGCCGCGCCACCGCAGCAGGTCACTACCTAGTTACAGCTCTTTGAGGTTGACCCCGCCCGGGTTTGGGGTCGTCATTTTGCGAGAAATAATGCTTTGCGCTCTGATTGCCCTTCCTTGGCAAGGGGGGGGGGGGTAGCGGGGGGGCACGGCGGCACGCCAAGCTATCAATTAAGCTTACCTTGTCAAATTTGTGGGAGGCCATGTAGCAATGATAAAATGCAAGGTTGCATGTGTATATAAGAGTGCTGTTTGGCGCACGCATCTAGCCACCTTTTGCATGCTACGTTGAAGGGATGAGGCTAGAAGAGAGAAGGGCTCGTTTATGTGAGGAATGCCAGGAAACTGTCCTTGTTCGTCAACAACTACTGTAGGCAGGAGGGTGCCTAGGTTGATTTATATGAAGCTAGGCGCCAAATTCTCAACTGGCTTGCTAGCTAGCGATTTTTCTTCGAAACTGACGACTGCTGCACCAAGAGTTGAAGAGGTGATGTCCCAGAGCTTCTTTTCAGAGCCGGATTGTGGCATGCCGTACTCTGTATATGTTACTAAATCTTTAGTTGTGCGCCATTCCACCGGAGCATTGAATTGAATTGAATTGTAACATAACTCCGTTGGGAGTACATGTAGCACATATCCCTGAGAAGGGGCATATGGCTTTTAATACATTCTGGGCTACTTCCTGCAAGGATAGGGTGTAAACTTCACCTGCTCTGGATGCACAAAGTGCACCTGCACACCACTATGTATTCCAGCACCTAGGGCGCGGACATAGGGGGGAAGATCATCATGGCTATACAAAGGCTAGGGCATGGCTTCTCAGCAGAGAGTAACTCTCTGCATGGGCACAGCATAACTAAATAAAGCTAGGCCGGCATCATCTGGTGCACATCATACCGGCACACATGTACATGGCTAAATAATGCTAAGGCATCAGCTGGTATGGGGCCTGTAGTAGGCGTACATGTACAAGGCCTAATTAATTAATGTACAAGGCCGCGGTGGCTAGGCCTGACTATTCTACACTACTAATTAATTAATTAATTAATTATCAACATCACTCCGTTGGGAGTAGATGTAGCACATAGCCCTGAGAAGGGGCATATGGCTTTTAATACATTCTAGGCTACTTCATGCAAGGGTGGGAATGTAAGCTACCCCTGCTCTAGGTGCACCAAGGCACCTGTACCCTCATGGTCTATCACGCTATGCCCGGGTAAGGGGGGAGCATGCCTACACTACTAAGTACTGCTGTATTCCCCTTAGCTGGGGTGTCTGGAGGTGCTGGGGACGCGGGGGTCGCTTGCCAGGGCTTGTGGCCGACGTAGATGGCCGCCCCCTTCCAGTAAACCAGCTTCCCCGCCGCGGTCTGCCGGAGCTGGAGGTAGGTCGGCCATAGCTCCCGTCGCCGTTGTTGCTGCGCCAGGGTCAAGTCGTCGTCCAGGGTGTAGCGAGTCTTCTCGAGCCGCTTGCGGCGTCTGAGATAAGAAATCTTGTCCGCCGGTTTCTCAAAGATGAGCAGAAGCGGAGGCGCCCCTGCCTTACGCCGCGAGCGGGGAAGGCGGTGGGCGTCCAGCTTGATCTCACCAATGAGGCCCATGCGACGTACCAAGGATTTCCCTCTTGAAACGCCCGTGCAAGCCCGGAATTCCCACCTTCCACCAGGTCGAAGTTCTTGACGACGACGTTAAGGCTGCGCTTGGCGAGAGCTCGGCCTCCTCGCGGAGGTCAAGCGTCTGCTGCTGGAGCTGTGCTGCGACGGCGGAGGTGGTGGAGGTGGTGTGTTGCTTGAGCATGTCCGCCCAGGCCGGTCTAGCTGGGTGCGAGGAGCATCGCCAGCCGGGCCAGCGGGGTCATATATATGCGCCCATGGAAGTGGGGCAGCTTCATTGGCACCGTTATGAGGACTGTGTAATTTACCAAGCACGTGACGTACTGCGTGATGGGAGCATTATATAAACACAGTGCATCGAAGATAAACGCAGTGCGTCTATGGGTGAAGGAATTAATTTTTAAATGGGGGAATGTCGCGATCGTGGTATTAGTTTATAATTAATTTAGAATTAATTAATAATTAATTAATAATTAATTAGACTCGTGCTCCCGCTGTAAGTAAGTAAGTACTTGTGTGTCATGCGCAAAGGCATGCCACGGCCGGAGTACTATGCTTATCTCATTAGAAAAATAATTACACAAAAGTTTAAGCAAATATCGTCTGCATCATCCCCCAACCGTTAAGCACTAGATGGGGATTTAATCCTCATCCGAGCTGTCCTCTACTGTAATGGCAGACGAGGCGGTAGTGTAGCGGCTATCCTCAGGACCAATAACCTCCACCTGTGCCAACACACCTAGTCACGTGCCGCCAACGCACGGTACACAACCAGCCATAGCCTTAGCCTAGTCCTAGTATACAGCCATGCTACGCCCTGGCTATTTGATCAGGCACTCCGCAAAGGTGAAAACCATTTGCGTTCAGTACCGGGCCGCGGAAAACGCGGAAAAACGCGCCCTGGCTATGTTCAGATTACTTGCCCACGCTCTTTGCTATGATATGCTCACTGCATGGATCCTATTGCACCCACAGACTGCCGGATCGTTAGCGTGTCCGTTTAGCTAGCGCGCCCGAATGCAGCTGGGGCATGCCTTTGGCATGAAGGAGACTGGGGGTCTCTGCCCTTTCTCCTGTAGAGCACACACAGGGATTAAAAGCACTTCGGTGCTCCGTGACTCCCCAACGGGAGCACGAGTTTAATTAATTAACCTCCACCTGCGGACTTCTACCCTGGCTAGCAACGGGCCGCGGGGCCCGTGGGGAGTGCTCCCGCTGGGGAACTTCACAGAGCACGAGTTAACCCAAATGGATGGATGGATCTCTCGATCGATCCCAACCGGCGCCTCTAAATTTGTTCCAAGCCACGAGGTAGCCATGACTGACGGCGCCGGGAGCTCATAACTTTCACTTTTGGGCCCCAAATTCGGCCGTGAATATCACAATCGCTTCGTGCCTTGGTCTTGAAATCTAAGACGCATACGCTGATATATGTTCCCGAAGCTATCACGCAATATTATGTCAAGCAAACGCAACTCGACGAATCGCAGTTTGGAGGCTGCGATGAGCCAAGTACATATGTTCAGTACGGCCTGCAGCCGTTCGGCTGCAGTTTCGCCTCCCGGCCTCGCAGGCAGCGGTGACCCAGTAGCCAAGCGTTAGTGGTTCACTCGGCTTCTCCGGCCGCGCGCGGGCCTCACCATCGGCATCGCCTGACCCCAAACACAGTCGCTCACGATCCTTTCCACGCGACCCGCGTTTCAAGCCCTACTCCTTCCATATGTCGACACTTATGAATGGTACAACATTGCCCCGCGCGCAGCCTGCTATGAAGTGCATTTTCTACGGGGACTACTACGCCTCACTTCTTGAGCTGCTGCGCATGCGCATCCACAGAGTAGGATTGCTTTTGTAGGTAGATTACGCACATCTGAACCCTGTGATGCCAGATCTCCTTTGCGCCCGTTCGGAGCTTGGCACTGGATTCGTTGTCCACACCACGCCATCGCATCGCTGCAGCAACACGATGTTTTCTGGCATACGCGGGCTTTTGGTTCCCGCTGCACATTTGAAACTTGAAAGTGCCGTCAGGACTTCGGATTTTTGCCTTTGCATCGTGTGCATGCAGTTCTTGAACGTTTCAGGAAACATGGCATGGCTAATTTATATTAATTAATGGCATGGCTAACGTAATAAGTGGGCTAGCTAGACCTTTTAGTGGTTTTCAATCGGGTATTTCCTCGATATAAATGGTGGGATGGCGATCACAGCAATGGTGCTCACCACTAGACACTCCCGGCCAGTAGTAATTAGGCTCGAAACACACGCCCTGACAGTGCAAGCAAGCTTTTTCCGGCCCTGCACCGTCTAGGTCATCTAGTCGCTCTACACGTAAGCCAGCCATAAATCATAATTAATTCAACGCACAAGGCTACACATTTCCATCTGCATTCATATTCATCATCCTGCAAACGACTCGCGGACAAGATAATGGCAGGCTGGCTCGAGCTACCATGGTCCGGATTCTCCCAATCCATGTCTGGCCTGCGCTGCCGTTGGCAAGCACTAAATACTCTGGAACACCGGACGAAGCTACCACGGAGCTTGGGTTGGGCCCTCAATACATATGACAACTAATTGTCGCGACCCATGCAGTCTAGATCCTTCCCAGGCCTGCGTGGTGGGCCGGCAGCGATGTTGCTGCGTGTCGTAGTTTTGTGATGTACATAGTTAGTTGTACCTTGTGCAGCTGGCGTGATCCTTGGATGTCCGTGTTAGATTCCAATTAATTTCTTCAGGGTTCTTCTCCTTTTCGGGTTTTTCTTATGTTGCATGCCCATCTCACCTCCGTAATCTAGATATCATTCTCAATGAATACATATGACGATAGTGACCCTGGAGCAGCTTAGCGCCCAAAGGGCCGGGCTGCATGGATGGCACAGGAGCTAGGACGCGAAGAAGGCCCTCGCTGATCGACCGCACGAAGATCTTCGTATAGCCTTAAGGTGCGGCTGCGGTGGAAAGACAAGGCAATGATGGACAATATCTCAGGTTACCTCGCGGGAGGTCCCCACGCCGACTCGCCGAGGGCCATGCGGCGGGGTAGGGAGTAGGCCCTCGATCCCCGGCACCCACACCGCGAGCAGCTACCCAGGTTGCGCAAATGGGATGATAAAAATGAAAGAAACGAGGGAGTGGCATATTTTTACGTGTGTTGCCGGCCATGATCAGCTAGCCCCGCACGCACCCTCCTGGCAGTTCCAACTGCTGCGGCAACGAGCATTTACAATGGCGGTCATTTTAACAAAAAGTTTTTCGGTCAAAAATTTTTGAATTAGTCACAGAATTGTGCGAGCGGCTTACCTCGAGCTAATTGATCGCCATGTTCGATAAGTTTCCAGTGAGACGTTTTTCAGGGGTCCGCTGAAAAATGCAGCGGACCTGACCCGAGCCCGCGAAAGTTTTCCTGTTTCCCCGAAAAAATGGGCCGATTTCTTGAGGATAAAAAAATATCTACGTGAGGCAGATGAGTTATGACGGCTTAAAGTGCATTCGCTTTCCTTAATGTGTTCTCAAAACCGTCACTAGCTGGATTTTCACGGCCGCCATGGGTGCTGCGTGACTTTTGGCCTCGTCGGCACCATCCCGCAGACCAGATTTTCGGGATCTCGCGCCAATTTGGTGACGGAATGAGATGGTCGTTTTTGGTGGGGCTCTGAGGTCCCATTGTGCAGCGTTTTTCAACCAGTTGCTCGACCTTGAGCGACAGATCCCACGTCAATACATCGTTGCCATCTTGGTGATCAATGCCAATGTGACCCTGCCCGAGGGCCGCGGGGGCTGCATGTACGCGCCGCGCCTAACCGATAGCAATGCCAACAGCCCCCTAAGTCCTTGAGCGACTACTCACTGAGGGTGACTTGACAGCTGCCAATACGCTATTTGCTAAGCCACCTGATGCGCTAGTGACCGGCCTTTGTGGGCCCCGCGCGCAGGGCGGCTGGCTCAGTGCTCCCCCGCCGACGGTACACGTGTTTGCTTGAACTACATACTTTTGCGCAAGTGCTGGCGTTCTTGAACCGTCATCGATGCCCGTACGATGACCACCCCAAGTGTGGCATCGGATCACCATTCACCGCATGGTCACCGCAACCTTGCGCCTACGTCTTTAGGCCCCCGAGCGCCACTACCCCCGCCCACACCCTGTTCTTAATAAATAAATTAATTAAAATTTGATGATACAAAGTAAATAGTGAATAATAGCCAAGGTGAATAATAGCTGCAATTTTGACCGTCGCAACTGGTTTCCATCAACGTGATAATAAACCTTCAGGCTGAAGGAAACAAGCTCCAGGTACAGCACGGGCAATTAAATTATAACACACAGCACGGGCAATGTACCCAACCAATAGGAGCACTTGCTTGCAAATGTTTATTAAGTGAGGCAACTATCAAGGGGACAATTATGTTTATGTACAATTTAGGGGAAATGATAAAGACCACCCTGCCCACATCTCTTCCCGTCGTCATCGTGTCCCAGGCGATGACAGCGGCATAGGAGGTGCCTTGGGAATTCGCCACCGCTTCCTTAGCTCGTCGATGTCATCCTCGAAATGTTTCTCATAGTACAGGCACATTAGGTCAGCACATGAGAACGCGGCTTGGGTGGCCCAGGGGAGGTACACTTCTCTCAAAACTCTCCGCCGCTCGCTTGGCATCCTCAGCGGCCCGCCCACGACGGCCAGCGCACACATGGGCAACCCGGTCTGACACAGCTCGATCCATTTCAGGGTCACCTCGCCCATCATGTCGGTCCTAAGGCCAAACAAGACGTGCCACAAATCATGAACCTCACGCGCTCGCGCCGCGACGTACGCCAAGTCCACGTCATCAATATAACGGACAGGCGGCCGCTCGTCGGCCGAAAACCCTCTCTTTCCCATAAAGCGGGCGTATGCACCGCCGAACGTGTTGGCCGGCATGTCAAACACACCCGCTGAACTCAAACTCTCCATAGTGATGCGGGGCCGCTCGGCTAGGATGATGCGGCCCTCAGGATCGCTCGACATGCGTTGTTGGATTCTGGCAAAGGCAAGCCTACCGGTCGTCTCGCCTACAGCAGCAACGAAATCCGCGCGACGAGGCTGCACAAGGGCCCCAATCCCAGATACAACAGCGACTGCAGCTCGCTGCAATGGACTCAAACTCACGTGGGATGGATACATGTGGCCAATATCTGGCGCAGTGTAGGATACATGGCGAACGAATCCTAGCACCGGGGCTACCGAGTTCAAAGGCATGCCCCGCAATGACCGGCAAATGCCCGAGCCAGACCCAGGAACCATCTTGCGGTGAGCCGCCCTGACTGCCGCAGAAAGCTTCAAAAAAATGGCAAGAATTCGTGTTCCGGACCTTTGAAATGGCCACCCGGGAAAAAACACAATTTTATCACGTCATGCACTTTATTGTCATACACTACGGCATTGTCGCTTGGCCCACCGGGAGGAAAGCGGCGGCGTCAACTCGCATGACGTAAGAAGGCGGTCCAGTAAGTAATCCGTTTGCAAAACTTGAGTTTCAACGTGGCGGCTAATTTTCTTCGAGCACCCTTCCAACAGCACAACCGGACATGCCTTCACCATGGAAAAATGCCGTCGCAAATACGTGACATGAATGATTTGGGGATGAGCATCGTCATCAGTCAATGCAGGCTTCGTATCTACTATCTACGCATCGTATCACCAAGTACGAACTGTGCACTAGTTCGTACGTGTCAGCACTCAGCAGGTGTCACCATGTGTACGTGGCATCGACGCTAGTGCTAAAGTTGGTGCGAGATGCATGACCAGCTGATTCGCTGTAAGTTTTCTACTGCAGTTGAAGACTGTCGAGGGTATCAGACCGCACACATACTGTAGACGACGGACGGAAAAAGGTCTGACAGAACCGGCCATTCCTATTTTTGTGCGACAGCCCGTTATTGCAGAAATTGACGACTTTCTATGGTGTCGTAAATTCGTTACCGGTCGGTAGCGCGCATCGCACACGAGAGCCTATGTTGATCCATCCACATGATGTGATACTGAACACTTCAAATGCCACATATGTCCTGATCGGAACGGTTCCAGCTGGTTGTAATTATGGTGTATGCAGAGAAATCTTTTGATAGCAGTGAGGACAGATTTGGGTTACCACTTCAACGCAAAGTGCCTAGCGATGTTACTCGTTGAGCTGGGCCACGATGGCAAATCCCAACGTTTCGTCGTCGGTAGCAACCCTGGCCGTTCTGTGCCTTAAGGACTATTGCTGAGCCTAATCAATAACGCCCTCTATCTGGGCGTGTCGGTGTGGTGCCACGCGGTCCTTGATTATAAGGGACTAGGCGTACTCCTCGACGACCGCCGTATCCACGCTCGCCTCCAGCAGGCTTAATAACCGCTGCCATTGCACGGCAAACGTGCTGGCTTATGCGCACCTGAGCTGCCCGCCCCCCCAAGCCGGACGTCCCCCGGCCGCGCGGAGGGGCGGGAGTACTCAACAGTCGACACCCGCAATTCGTTAAGATGACAGCAGGGGGTGTAACCTCCCTGGGATTTTCCCACTATGCCCAGCCTCCGGGCTTGGCATGGAGCAAAGAGGGTGTCATTTGCCATGCCGCGGGCAGCGGGCTCGTGCTGCACAACCTGCACACGGGCCAGCAGCAGCACGTGTGGAGCCGGAGCGGCAGCGTGTCCGCCTTCGCGGCGTGCCCCCTGAACGGTATGCTGGCGTACGCAGACCACGGCGTCGAGAACGCCATCTACTTGGTCAAGGCGGACCGGACGGACCAGGTGATCTCTGAGCTGCGTGGCGGCGCGGAATTAGGTTACGTGGCGCTCGCGTTCTCTCGCATGGGCCACCGGCTCGTGTCCCTAGCCGACGAGCCGGACTGCACGCTGACGATATGGGACACGATGACGGGGCAGGCGCTCGTGCGCGCCGAGGGGAAGGACGTGTGCGGCGGCCGCCCCCTCTTCTGCCACGCCGAGTTCTACCCAGGGTCCATGGGCGACACCCTGGCCCTTGTCGGCCAGCACCACGCCAAGGAGTACTACATCGGGAAGAGCATGGGGCAGCACACGCTGACCCCGTGCGTCCTTCCTGTGGGCCCCGCGGAACCCAAGGGGCCCACGCCCGACAAAGCCGAGGGTGCCCAGTGGCTGAGCTTCCCCCCCTGGACGCCGGATGAATCTCCCCTCGTGGCCGCGCTCAATGCATCAAGCATCGTGGCGGCGCCACCTGTCCCCCCGGCAAGTGGCTCCGAGTCCGCACATTCGGCGGCCACAGGCGATCATCCGGACGGGTCCTCCTCCTCCAACCAGGGGTCGTCGTCGTCAACCCCTTCCCATCATTCTGATGGCCGTAACGGTGCCTCCGAAGGGCATGCGCCGGACCACACTCACCACCACACGCCCCACCACCACCACCATCGCGGTCACCACGTCGCGCAGAAAAGGCGGCGGCCCCCCGTGGACTGCCGCATCACTGCCTATTGTTGGAAGATGGGCGGCGGCCTGTGGCTGGGCACGAGCTGGGGGGACCTGTTGCTGGCGACCGTACCCTGGCACAACCCCGCCCAGGCGGCCACGCTGCGCGAAGAGGCGGTCGCCGTGGGTGGCGCGGCAATCATCAGCATCATGGTCTCCAGCTCCTTCCTCATGGTGGCCACCGAGGAGGGGGATCTGCTGTTCTATTCGCTGGGGGGGGAGCCCAGGCAGGGCACGCTGTCACCGGTCGCGGGCATGGAGCTCAAGTTCCGGACGAATCTGGGGACGAGCCTGCTCAGGTAATGCATCTTTTCGTGGGGGGTCAAATGTGGTGCTCTGTTCTTGTCTGTGTGTTGAAACGCTGGTGACTTTATCTGTTGCCAGGATTGATCTGTGGTGGCTTTTGATCCGGAAGCCGACGCCAGGCTTCCACAGACAGGCTGCAAGGCTGTTGTGCATGTCCTGAGTTTCTGAGAAAGAATTCACGGAGCGCTTACTAGTGGAAGAATTCTGAGAGCCGTGTTCTGCGAATGGTAGTCTCTCCCCAAAGTCAAGCTTATTTACTAATTTCCATCGCATTCCGGTCCCCACGCGTCGCCTGCAACCCCCCGCCCTCTCCATCTCACCACCCCCCGGCAGGGTGTCCATCTCCCCCGAGCTCCAGTCACTGGCCGCGCTGACCGCCCACGGCCGCTTCATCCTGCAGGCATCCGTCACGATCCCCCCCCCAACCATCGAGTCCCGTTCCGCAGCCATCACCCCCGCGGCGGGGCGCGCCGGGTCTGTCGCCAAGGGGAAGCGCTCGGGGTCCTCCCAGGGTGCGCGGGGCTCCATCCACATGGCCCACGCACTGGCGCACCCTGGGGGGGAGGAGGAGCCGGCGACGGGGGACCGCGAGGCAGAGGCCGGTATAAGCGTGGCGGTGGCGGCACTGGCTAGTTACCACGATGCCCCCCTGGCGGCACTTGCGGTGGTCGCTGTTGGGGCCGAGGGGGACCCTGGGCGCTCGCTCGTGTTCACGGGCTGCGACGGGGGGGCGTTTCGCAGGTGGGCAGCCACGTTCAATGGTTTGATCATCGTGCATTCGCTCATCCATCCATCCATCCACCCACCCACCCACCCACCCACCCACCCACCCACCCACCCACCCACCCGCCCACCCACCCACCCACCCACCCACCCACCCACCCACCCACCCACCCACCCACCTACCCACCCACCCACCCACCCACCCACCCACCCACCCACCCACCCACCCACCCACCCACCCACCCACCCATCAATTCATTCATCATTCATTCATTCATGCACTAAAGCAGGCAGGCAGGCAGGCAGGCAAGCAGGCAAGCAATGCGTGCGCTTCCCCCAGAAGCCAGGTGAGACGTCAACCTCTCTTGCTGACGAGCTCAAGAACCAGCTTCTTACCCTCATGGGCCTGGTAGGTGAGGTAGAACTGCGTGGGTGCCACCGCCTTCCCCACTCACGGGACAAGGCGGCTCCCCCACCAGTCCTACTCACCTTCTCCTCCCCTGAGGATAAGCAGCGGTTCCTCTCTCGTCGCAAGCGGTTGCACGACCTCACCTGGACGCTGGATGACGACCTCACCCCCGCTCAGCAACAGCAGCGACGCGACCTGTGGCCGGAATACCTCCGCCATAAGCAGGACCCCCAGAAGCCCAAGGTGTACTGGAGGGGCGGGGACCTGATGATCAACCACAAGATGTGGACGCCCCCAGCGGGCTAGAATAGCAATAGCCCTAGCTTGTAACCATTGGCGTCACTGCCGCTAAGGCAGCCATGCCTAGAATGTTGCCTAGCTGTGCCAACACACCTAGTCACGTGCCGCCAACGCACGGTACACAACCAGCCATAGCCTAGTCCTAGTACAGCCATGCTACGCCCTGGCTATGTTCAGATTACTTGCCCACGCTCCTTGCTATGATATGCTCACATGGGTCTTATTGCACCCACAGTTTGCCGGATCGTTAGCCTGTCCTTTTAGCTAGCCGCGCCCGATTGCAGCTGTGGCATGCCTTTGGCATGAAGGAGACTGGGGGTCTCTGCCCTTTCTCCTGTAGTGCACACACAGGGATTAAAAGCACTTCGGTGCTCCGTGACTCCCCAACGGGAGCACGAGTTTAATTAATTAATTAATGCGTGCGTGAGGCTCCTCTGGTGGAAGCGTCTGTAGGGCGCCACATGATAAGCTGTGACAGCGACAGCATACGCTGGCAGCTGTGACGGTGGGCAACCAGGGGATTGCCTAATGAGCTAAATAAAGGATTGGTCAATAAGGTAGTGCGTGCTCACGTGGATGGCCCTATGGAGGATCACCACCAAGCACTCTCGACTGGTAGCTTAATGAGCTAACGAAAGGATTGCATCCATAACCAGGGCATTGCCTAATGAGCTAATTAAAGGATTGTATATTAGGGTAGTACCTGCGCTCGTGGATCATCCATGGGAGACCACCGAGCACTCTCCACTGATAGTAAATTCTATCGGGATGTGGGGGAGCAGGTGGGGTGAGAGGTTTATCTTCTGCCTTTGTCTCCCGCTCTTCTCGTCCTATGTGGCCCAGGGTTCCCTATGCGCGCACCCCATACAGTAACCCTTTGGTAACTGGGGGGCAGCGAGTGGGGTGAGAGGCTCCTCTTCTCATCGTCTCTGGCTGATGGCCCCGTATGCGTTCACCCACTCACCCGTGCACAACCCCACCAGCTGGTTTCTGGCGAGTGGCGAGGTCCACCCCTCGTCTGTACTACGCCTACACAAGGACCACCGGGCCGGACCCCTCTCACCCCCCCCCAGCCCCCCCAAGCCAGGGTTCAGCTGCATGGTGGCCCACCCATCTGGGGCGCTGGTGGTCGCGGGGACGAGCGCGGGCGAGATCCTTGTGCTGTCTACTGGCGCGCGGGACGACGGCGCGGGCGTGGCGGGTGCGCGGGTGACACCAGAGAGCGCTGTCGTGTTTCGGGCACGCCTGCACTGGACGCGGGTGCACGCGCTGGCCATCGCCATGGATGGCTCGATCTGCGCCTCGTGTGCGGACCAAGCGGACGGCCGCGTCGTGTTCCTATATGTGAGTCCTCTACGTGTCCCTGTACGTGAGTCCTAAGCATGTTCTATATGTAAGAGTGTTCCATCTATAAGAGTGTTCCATCTATAAGAGAGTCCACAGAAGGGAGGGGCGCGCCATGTCCCTATTTGTGAGGTTTAGACATGTTCCTGTACGTGAGTCCTATGTACGTAGGTGTGTTCTTATATTTGAGTCCACAGGAAGGGGTGTGCTGCCATGTCCCTATGCGTGAGTCGTATGCGTGCTCCGATGCGTGAGTCCTCTACGTGTCCCTATGCGTGCTCCGATGCGTGAGTCCTCTACGTGTTCCTATGCGTGCTCCGATGCGTGAGTCCTCTACGTGTCCCTATGCGTGCTCCGATGCGTGAGTCCTCTACGTGTTCCTATGCGTGCTCCGATGCGTGAGTCCTCTACGTGTCCCTATGCGTGCTCCGATGCGTGAGTCCTCTACGTGTCCCTATGCGTGCTCCGATGCGTGAGTCCTCTACGTGTTCCTATGCGTGCTCCGATGCGTGAGTCCTCTACGTGTCCCTATGCGTGCTCCGATGCGTGAGTCCTCTACGTGTCCCTATGCGTGCTCCGATGCGTGAGTCCTCTACGTGTCCCTATGCGTGCTCCGATGCGTGAGTCCTCTACGTGTTCCTATGCGTGCTCCGATGCGTGAGTCCTCTACGTGTCCCTATGCGTGCTCCGATGCGTGAGTCCTCTACGTGTCCCTATGCGTGCTCCGATGCGTGAGTCCTCTACGTGTTCCTATGCGTGCTCCGATGCGTGAGTCCTCTACGTGTCCCTATGCGTGCTCCGATGCGTGAGTCCTCTACGTGTCCCTATGCGTGCTCCGATGCGTGAGTCCTCTACGTGTCCCTATGCGTGCTCCGATGCGTGAGTCCTCTACGTGTTCCTATGCGTGCTCCGATGCGTGAGTCCTAAGTGTTTTCCAATATGTGTTCCCCCCCCCAAAAAGAAGGAACGCGCCGTCTTCCACGTGTTCCTGTACGTGAGTCCTAAATGTTTTCCAATATGTGTTCCCCCCCAAAAAAGAAGGAACGCGCCGTCTTCCACGTGTTCCTGTACGTGAGTCCACAAGGGGAGAGCCGCAGAGAGGATGCTGCCACAGGGAGCTCTAGACTGTAGTAGGAGGTTCAGCGGATGTCATACGCAATGGTATGACATATATTCATATATTATATATTCATGTATTATATATTCATGAGGTGTCATATTACTACTGCAGTAGGCGAAGGTGCAGGTCGATATATTACATTAAAATCTTTACTTTAACAGGTGAGGTGAGGGCATACATACTTGTGGCCTGCGCTGGTTGCCTCATTCGTACTCCGTGGGATGTATTCCGCCCCTGTCATGCAACATGGTGATATTTTGCTCGCGTGGGACCTGACAACGTCTCGCACGACCCCCCGATGCTTTTTAATTCATCAACGACCCCCGATAATGCTCGCGTGACGTACGCCAGGTCAAAGACCCCGCCAAGGTGTGCGTGCTCGGCTACTGCGACGTTGCGCCGCTGCGCTCCCCGGGCCTGCCCCTCGGGCGCTACTCGGGCGTGCGGCCCACGTCCCTGGCCTGGTCCCTGGACGGCCGCCAACGGCCCCAGCTCGTGCTCGCGCTGTCCAACGGGGAGCTCATGTTCCTCATGCCCCCCGCCCCGAACGCGTCCGGGCCTCGCCCGTCAGGCCTCCGTGTCCCTGACGAATGGCTCTGCCGGGTGGTGGTCTCCATGCACTGGCCCGCGGACGCGATCCTCGTGCTCCAGGCGTACGGCGCGGATACACCCCAGGGTTGCACACCGCAGCCGGATGAGGCGTTCCTCCCCACGGGCTGCGCGGCGGTGGGCCAGGGGTCACATGAGCTGCTGGCGCTGGGGAGCGACCATGTGCTGCGCAAGTTCCTTGTCACGCCGGACCTGATGGAGTTCCCTACGGCGCTCCGCGGGCTGATCGCGGATGCGAGCGAGCGCAGCAGCGTGAGCAACTTGGCGGCCGGCGCGCGCGGCAGCATCAGCGCGGGGGCGGGCGGGATGGGACCGATTCGGGCCATGGGGCCTGGCAAGATGGACACGATCTACTTGAGCCCGACAATCGAGACACTGGCGTCGATGGGCCACAACAAGCCGGCCACCTGCATGGCGCTCTCCCCCTCGCGCGCGGTCGTGGCCACGGGCGGCGCCGACGGGTGGGTGTGCCTGTGGACCGCGGGTGACCTCCAGCAGCTCGCCAAGTGGGTGCTGCATGAGCACGCGACAGGTGGCGTCGCGGCGTTGGCCTGGATGGCGGAGGGGCTCGCGACCGCCGGGCGGGACGGCGTTGTCCGCCTGATCCGCTTCTCCCTCCCAGGGGGGCAGCACACGGGGGGATCCGCCAAGTCGGGCCCTGGAAGTACCCCGCCAGGTGCCAGCGGTCAGCATAAGAGTGGGAGCGCGGGTCACCCGCACGGGGGTTGGGAGAATGTGAGATTCGAGGACGCGTACCGGCTGGCAGCGCTGGCGGGGTCGACCCGGCCCGTCAACCTGCACGAGTCCGGCCATCGGAGACAGAGCGGGGAGCGGGGACGCCACTCGATGCAGCATTCGGTGGTCGCGGGCGAGGACGGGGCGCCCGACGCGGCCAGCATATGCGCCGTGGCGATGGAAGAGATGATCCTCCCTGGTGGTGACGAGGGGGCGGACGCCAGCGGTGCCGGCGCGTTGGGGGAAGGCGCTGAGGGGGGTGGGAAAGGGGGCGCGACCGCAGGAAACAGCGCGGGCGTGGCGGGATCGGGCCCGGGCCGCAACAGCCGGGGTCCGAGTCGGCGTGTAACGGGGTCGGGCGAGCCTGGGGATAAAGCGGCCCCGACGGCGGCGGACAAGGGGTCTAACCGTAGCCTCGACAAGGGATCTAGCAAAAGCCTGGACGTCGCGGCGCTGGCTGCGATCATGGCCCTCGAGGGCGCGGCTCCCAACTCATCAGTGCCTGAGAGGAGAGGCCCCGGCGGCGTGTACGAGGGCCTGCCAGGGTACCTGGCCAAGCTGGAGGCGGAGATGGACGCAGGGCGGGAGGCGGAGCGCGAGCGGCTGCGGGACGGCATGCGCAGGCGTGTGAGGGAGCTGGGCGCGCGGCTGCTGGACCTGAAGGCGAGGAACGACCGTGCCGAGGAGGCAGAGCGGCTGCATGGGGCAGATTTTGTGGTGGACACGGAGCTGCACGGGGCGCTGCTGGAGAAGCAGGCGGAGCGTGTGGAGCAGGTGGGGGGTGGTTTGTCTAGTAGTACTACTAGACTAGTAGATCTGTGCCAATCGAATTATACATATATGTACTACTATATATTTTGTGTGTGGTGGACGGGGAGCTGCACGGGGCGTTGCTGGAGAAGCAGGCGGAGCGCGTGGAGCACGTGGGGGGTGGTTTGTCTAGTAGTACTACTAGACCAGTAGATGTGTGCCATGCTAATTACATGATATGTTTTGTGGTGGACGTGCAGCTGCACGGGGCGTTGCTTGAGAAGCAGGCGGAGCGCATGGAGCAGTTTGGGGGTGGTTTGTATCTTATGCAGGACACGCAGCATTGCACAAATGCATGAAAAATGAGAGCATAAGACAGATGTGGTACAAATGTGGCTGTATGAATGCTGGAGAAGCAGGTCACACGCGTGTGGAGCAGGTGGGGTGCGGAACTTCGCTAGATTCATGTACTATAGATCATTTACTTCAGTAGCATAGGAAGCATTGTCCAGATGATCTGCATGCAGTGTCAATGTTCATCCATCAGCATGCCGGTGCGGTATTCATTAGTATACGTTCAGCAGCAGCAGCAGTGGCGGCGGTGGCGGTGCCCCTGCCACCTTGACCACCGCTGCTGATTCATGTTGCCAATTGTTTACGCCACATCACCCCCTTCCCCTCATCTTTCTTCTCTCGCTCCTCACCTCCTGTTCTTCTCTCTTGCCCGCATTCCTCATTCATTCCCCCCTCTTCTCCCCCCCACCCACCCACCCACCCAATGATCCTCTCCTTTCCCCCTCCCCGCCCCGTCTTCTCTTCTTTCCGACCCTCCCTTGCTTCCCTCCCGTGTTGTCCTGCTCCCTTCCTCCTCCCTTCTCCTCCCCCCACTCTCCCTCCACCTCCCCAGGTTCGCTGCAGCATGATGGCGGAGATGTGGCGCCGTGAGGCGCTCCGCGAGCTCCTCCGCCACCAGTGCGTAGCGCCCATGGAGGCCAAAGGTCTCACGCTGCGCGTGCTGCGCCACGCCACCGCCGGCCGCGACCAGGTCGAGGTCCCCAACTACCCGATCCGCCGCCGCGCCGACCCCGAGCTCGGCACGCTGCGCCACGCGACCTACCTGCGCCAGGTGGCGCGCGCCGAGACCGAGGCGCTCGCCGCCGAGGGCCAGTTTGGCCCCATGCTCTCCGCGCTCTTCCTGCGCCATGCGGCACGGCCCAAGTCCAGTCAGCACCATCACGACAACGACACGGGGGCGCTCCCGGAGGAGAGCAGCGCCTCGCTGCCCCGCGTCGCGGCAGACCCTGCGCCGGCCGGACCAGGGTCCCGGGCCCCCAGCGCCCGGCCCACGGGTGTGTCCCGCGGGGCGACCCCCACCCCCGAGGCCTCCGGGATCGCAGAAGATGCCGATGGTTTGTCGGAGCCTTCCTACGGGTCAGCGCGATTCGCGGCATCGCTGAACCCACGGGGGGTACCCCCGGCGAGCAGTCGGCGGGTGACCATGCAGGAAGCCCCCCCCACGGCACTCCCTGTGCTGCCCCCCTATGACCCGGCGTCCCCCCAGTACCACGCGTTGGAGCTGTTCACGAGCCACCGGCGGCGGCTGCAGGTCTTGTTCCTCCACGCAGACATCCGGCGGCGGCGGCTCGCATTCAACGAGGACGCTGCGGCACTGCTCAAGGAGAAAGGGGATGTGATCGAGGTGGTGGAGGACAAGCAGAAGCGGATGGCGGAGATCAGCAGGGAGCTGGTGTTGCCGCCGGAGTTGCCCGCGCCGCAGCTGGCGGGGAGTGAGACGCCCGACGCGTTCCTTGTGGTGGATGACAAGGAGATCAAGGTGGAGAAGTACCTAACCGCGGTGAGTGGGTTAGTATAAAATTATCCATCTTAAAATAATATTCATTTGAACTGTTAGTGAAATTATAAAGGATGCCGTAAGGACAAGGGTATTAAGGATGTTGCAGGTGCTCCCTGGTCCGTTGGTGGAGGACAAGGAGGCTGTTGGTGGAGAAGTACCTGGCTGAGGTGAGGATGATAAGTAACAGGAAGGACAAAAAAATTCCTTTTGTTCTCCTGGTTTACCAATCAGGTAAAACTGGCCTGGACGTATCCTTTCCGTACACCGTCCGCATTGGTAGTTTTAATTCGGTTCAGCCGAAAGGCCCTTCGGAATTAGACCATAGCGTTTTATTGGTTGAAAGTGCTACTGTGCCCGCCCAATTAATTAATTATTAGTTTGTTTGTTTGGTTACCGAACAACCATTGAACTGGCTGCGAAGTTCAATAATTCTTTTTTTGTTGACTTTGTTCTGTATAACCCAGCCGGATGCACTGCTCTGACGGCTAGGAAAAGCACATTTTTCAGCCAGAGATTTAATATTTCTTTGTTTGTTAGCGAGAAAGCTGCACACGTGACAGGAAAATAATATTTATTTACACTTTCTTTGTTTGTTTGGTAGCTTCAAAAACTACAGTTCAGTACACTCGGGAATTAGATAATTAAAATTCTTTTGTTTTATTTATCGTGCCCAGCCTCATAATTATTTAGTATACCTACCAATGCGGACGGTGTATCCTTTTGCCCCTTTGCTTTCTGTGCCCCTTCCCCTCTCTTTCTACGAACCAGACATGGCCGTTGCCATGCTCGTCCTTCCCTCCCCCCCTTCCCCCTCCCCCCTCCCCCTCCCCCCTCCCCCTCCCCCCTCCCCCTCCCCCTCCCCCTCCCCCTCCCCCTCCCCTCCCCCCTCCCCCCTCCCCCCCCTCCCCCCCCCCCCTCCCCCTCCCCCTCCCCCTCCCCCTCCCCCTCCCCTCCCCCTCCCCCTCCCCCCCTCCCCCCCCCCCTCCCCCTCCCCCCTCCCCCTCCCCCCTCCCCCTCCCCCCTCCCCTCCCCCCCCCCTCCCCCTCCCTCCCTCCCTCCCCCCTCCCCCCTTCCTCGACCTGTCTGGTTACCGCGTTGGATCACCGCACGGGATCACGGCATGTCAGCACAGCGTCTCACTATGATTGCGGCGTTATCACGGCGTCTCACTATGATTGCGGCGTTTTCTTCTGGCCCCTGCCTCCTCCCCGCCGGGCCCCCCCCCCCAGGCCGAGCGCAAGCTCAAGGAGGAGCGCGACAAGGCGGAGGAGGAGCGTCAGCGACTCAGCGCGATGGACGAGGCCCGTGCGCGCGCGCTCCGCATGATGATGGGCGGGTCCCTGGCAGGGAAACGCGAGCGGGACCTGGAGTCGGAGCGAGAGCCATGGATGGACCAGCCCGCGGAGACGTTGAGCGACGAGCAGACCAAGCGGCTGGCCGAGTACCAGGCCAAGCTGGCCGCGTACCTGGAAGAGAAGGAGAAGGCCCGGAAGATCCTCGAGGCCGAGCTGAGGCAGCTGCGCGCCGAGGTGGACACGCTCACGACAAACTTTGATGCAAAGTTGAAGAAGCTGTTCCTGACGCGGCTCCAAGTGGACGAGGACGTGGCGCTCCGCGAGCTGCAGATCGTACAGCTGTCGCTGATCATGCAGGGGCTGGACGACATGGGCCGGCAGTCGGCGGCCGTGGGGGGGCAGCTTGAGGGGCTCAAGCTCACGAAAGCGGCGCGGCAGTCGGCACTAGCGTCGCTGCGCCGCGAGGTGGAGGCGCAGCGGGCGGCGCACGATGCGCTGGTGACTGAGGACCGCCAGCTGGACAAGGCGTTCCGACGGGACTTCAGCGAGCATGAGGAGTATGTCGAGGACCTGCTGAGGCTCTTCCGCAGCCGGCCGTTGAGCCTGCAGGCCGTCTCCGCCGCCGCAAGGGCCGCGAGGGCGCCCGGCGCGCCCCTACCCTGCATGGGGCCCGATCTCGCTCTCAAGCACTGGGATGAACACATGGGGGGCTCGGAGCAGGGCGGCATGGGCGCGGCCGTTGGGGGGGGGGGTTCACGGGCGAGTACCGCCCCCGTGGGCACCCGTGCCGATGCTGCCGCCACCGATTCCACCAAGCCGGGCGGGGCCGAGGCCTCACTGGGAGATGCTAGCAAACCAGGATCCGCCCGGCCGGGGCCAAAGGGTTTGCGGTCATCGCAAGCGGGGGGGGCGTCGTTATCCCCTCCGGTGGGTTTGTCCCCTAGTGCCGGCGGGGGTGGCGGGGGTGCAGGCCCCGGGGGCACACTGTGCATGACGGCAGCAGAGAGTGCCGCCTTGCTGGCGGAGTTGCGCGCGGCCGAGGCGTCGTTGGATCCATACCGTCTCTCCGACTTGATTCGCCATGTCCAGCGCGACGGCGCGGCGAGCCGGACCGCGCTGTCAACAGAGAATTTGCCGGATGGGCTGGAAGGCTGGGTGTGGGAGAAGCTGGGGGAGTTCCGCGACGCGAAACTGGCCAAGGAGCGGGAGATCTATGAGCTGGCGGCGGTGCTGGGCGGGAACTTGCGGGAGCTTGGTGAGCTGGCGGACGCGGATGAGCACGCACGGGCGACGATCGAGGCGTCGCTGCGGACGCTAGACGCGTTAAAGAAGGACGCGGCACGGCTCGGGTTGGACATGGATGTCTCGCTGACGCTCAAGCAGGGCCAGGTGGAGGTCCCGCAGGCGTCGGTGGTCACGGATTATGGCGAGGCCGTGCTCATGCACCGGGGGGAGATCCACAAGCTGAATGCTTCGATCCTGGCACACGGCAAGCAGAAGCTGGACATACTGGTATGATATTCAAATAGCGTCGCTACTGTATATATACTATTATCTGCAAATCCTATACCAAACGGGGAGGGCAAGCTGGACACACTGGTATGAAATCCCTGGGACGCCACTACTGTTGAAGTCATATCAATGGTTGACTAGGAATCTTTCAAGAGTCGCCAGCATATAAATGAAGGCGCTATCAGTAGATATACAGCTATTACTAGCGATCATGTTAATCTATCGAACCAGAGTAGCAAGTGTGTAGCAACAGAGGGCGAGGGTAGTAGTAGGAAACCTAAGCAGCCAAGTAAGCCCTCTATGTGACCCTCCTACGTCCTATCCCCTATCCGTTACCCCTCAACCCTCACCCTTACCCCTCACCCCTCAACTTTTACCCCTTTCCTTTTTCTTTTTGCCCTTCCCCTTCCCTTCTCCCCCCTTTCCCTTTTCTTCCTTCCCCTTCCCTTCGCCCTCCCCCCCTCTCTTGCCCCAAACAGGGTCAGTTCCGTGACGGCCGGCGTGACATCTACACGCTCCAGTGGGAGTGTCAGCAGAGGGATCTCACCATCGATGACCTCATCTCGAAGATCAAGGAGCTGCAGCTGCTGCGCGTCACCAAGGACCTGCAGGCCGCGCTCAAGGACGAGAGCAAAGTACCCAGCGCGATCGAGGAGGCAGCACTCAGCGCGCGCCTGCAGGCGATGGCCAAGTTCCACGCTGACAACGTGTCCAGCATGGCGCGCCGGGCCGCCGCCGTGGAGGACAAGGCGCAGGACAAGGCGGCGGAGAACGCTGACATCCACGTGAGTCGCTCAGTCCATTGGCTTCTCTACTCGTGTGTTAAGTCGGTTCAGTTTCATCCGGGGTGGAATGGGCTGGGGTTGGGGTGGGGGTTGGGCCGGGGCGGGGGTGCCGCTGGGTTCTGGGCGAGCGAATGCCACCGTTTATTTAGCGACATAATTACCTTGGAGCACTTGAAGATAACATCGTGAACTCGTTAGGTGTGCGTACACTGATGTGGGTATAGGGGTACAAGTACAACCCTGTAAGTGTCAACAGGGATTAGTAATGTCGAGCGTTGGAATCAGGGGGTGTATGCGCGAGTACGCGTGTACTCTGCATCGATTGATTAGTAATGAGGGGTTGTTGTACGAGTGTGCACGCGCGTGTACTCTGCATCGATTGATTAGTAATGAGGGGTTGTTGTACGAGTTTGCACGCGCGTGTACTCTGCATTGATTGATTAGTAATGAGGGGTTGTTGTACGAGTGTGCACGCGCGTGTACTCTGCATCGATTGATTAGTAATGAGGGGTTGTTGTACGAGTATGCACGCGCGTGTACTCTGCATCGATTGATTAGTAATGAGGGGTTGTTGTACGAGTGTGCACGCGCGTGTACTCTGCATCGATTGATTAGTAATGAGGGGTTGTTGTACGAGTGTGCACGTGCGTGTACTCTGCATCGATTGATTAGTAATGAGGGGTTGTTGTACGAGTGTGCACGTGCGTGTACTCTGCATCGATTGATTAGTAATGAGGGGTTGTTGTACGAGTGTACACGCGCGTGTACTCTGCATCGATTGATTAGTAATGAGGGGTTGTTGTATGAGTATGCACGCGCGTGTACTCTGCATCGATTGATTAGTAATGAGGGGTCATCGTGCGCCATTTCTTAGGCCACTCTCACGCTTGAGCGCCCGGAACGTATTGGTTTTTGGGATTCGTCCCCTCCTTGTCCCAGTTTTTTTTTATGCCCGGGACAAGCACCTTTTCCGTAGCCAAATCCAGGTGACCGAATTCCTTTTTCGGGTCCAATTCCTTAACTTGTCGTCGTTAAGCTATGGCACGTGTGGGAAGGACATGCGCAGCTGATCATAAACTTAATACATCGGACTCAAAACTACGTACTAGGTACGGTACATTCCGCAGGACGCACGACTTTTGTTCAGTACACGTTCAGAGCAGTCCTATTAACCAATTTCGTCCTTGTCCCAAGCCAGGAGCTGGGACAAGCTGAAATTGGTGACTCCCAGCCAAACAGCAGGGCGCCGCGCCGATCCACTTTGGAAGTAGGAACCTATGTCGGCCAAGCGTGAGAGGACGGAGCCGAAACAGGGTGAATTTCGGCCAAGCATGAGAGGAACTTCGGGAAATAGGTGGTACCCCTAAAAAAAATTGGTTCCGGGCCCAAGCGTGAGAGTGGCCTGAATCAATCACGGGGTCGTGGGTAAGCACATGCGGGTTTCCTCTTGAGGCGACCTGTCCTGATTGGCCTCTTGTGCCTTCCTCCCTTCCCCGATCCCTACATCCCGCTCGGTCCCTTTGCCCCGGACTGCTCCCCCATTTTATATATACTGATGAACAAAAATACTAAAACAATCCTATTGCTATCCTGCTAATACCATCCTTTGCCCCTTGGTATCGGCAGGAGAAGACCACGATCATCGAGTCTGCAATGGTGGAGCCGCAGAAGATCCTGCGTATGCGCCAACGGTCGCTGCAGGAAGAGCCGCGGCGCCACGCGGCCGTGTTCCGGTCGATCACCACCAACCACAAGCTGCGGGAGATTGTGTCCAACCAGAAGCAGGAGATGGCCGAGCTGCAGCGCGAGCTGAAGCGGCTCAAGGACCGCACGTTCCCAGTGCTAAAGCCGCAGCAGGAACGGCGCATACTTGGCCCAGATGTGCGCATTGTCTGATGCCGATTTACTCCCATTCATGTTTTAAAATTTTATTGTCTGGGCATCTACCGGTCGCAACGAGAAAGGTAGTTTGTGTAGTGATCGTTGTGATGGCTGTACACAGTGTAACAGTATTTTCTGACAGTGTGGATACTAGTACATCCAAGTGGACGGGATTCTGGTTTAAGTGTTGACGGCTGAAACCTTTGTACGGCCAAAATGAAATGATTGCTGGCCTGACTTGACTTTTGGGACAGGTATGTGCGGTGTACCCTTTCAATGGTCCTTGGTTGGGCCCTGGACGGTACGGGACATTACCTTGGAATCTATTACAAGTAATCTGACTGATGTCAGTTAGGATCTTCGGGGTGCGGAGTATATCTAGAGAGAACCTTACCGGTTGGTATGTGTTCTAACACGCGCAGTCACGTGTCTATTAATTAATTAATTAATTAATGTGTACTAATTGGCTGAGGCCTGTTGGATTGCATTGCCGGGATTCCTTTTGTCGAAGGATCGAGACAAAAGCATTGCCTGTTTGTCACCATAGCCAACCCGCGGATGCCCCCAATAATAATAATAATAATAATGATAATAATAATAACAACAACAATTAACGACTATTCATGGACGCATGGCGTTCCAACGTTGTGTAAGGACTAGAGCAGTTGTCCGAAAGGAAAGGCGTAGAGGCAGGGCTGCGTGCTCTCACCATACCTGTCCATTAGTTGTTGTGGTTGACTACGTAATGAGTCAGGCGCGCAGTTCGGTTTGCTCGCATTGTACGTGGGTAGGGACCCCGGGGTGCAGGTAGCCAACCGGTACTGGCACGGTGGGGCGCTGACGATCCACGCGGAGATAAGTAAAGCGCAAATGATTCATGCACGCTGCGCCAGGACACCACCCTCTTTGAGGGCACGGATCGAGCATGCATGTATACAGACACATGTGGCTCGCGATCGACTGCCTGGCAATTGAGGCCCGAGCGCGCGGTGGGGCTCAATGTCAGCAAGAAGACAGAGGCCCTGGCGCAGTCGGGCTCAACCACATACCGCCAGACCTCTCTCGTTGATGGCTCCGGCGCGTCCCTTACCGGTCCAGACGTTTTACCGGCCCATTACAGCAGAGGACGTACTGCCATTATGTACAGTAGAGGACAGCTCAAATGAGGATTATATCCCCCTCTAGCGTCTATATGGTCGGGGCACGATGCAGACCTGCAGGGAGTCGCCTAGAATGTCCCCTTATGCCCCATATGCCCCTTCTCAGGGATAAATAAATAAATTAATTAATTAATTAATAGACACGTGACTGCGTCTTCTCAGGGAAATGTGTTACATATCCTCCCCACGGAGGTATCAAGGAGACAACCAGCAGGTATGTTCTTAATTAATTAACTAATTAATTGATGATGCAGACTGTATTTGTTACTTTCGTGTATTTTTTTTTCTAATGAGATTAGCATAGTACTCCGTGGCATGCCCATGCGCATGACACGCAAGTACTTACTTACTTACTTACTTACTTACTTACTTACTTACTTACTTACTTACTTACTTACTTACTTACTTACTTACTTACTTACTTACTTACTTACTTACTTACTTACTTACTTACTTACTTACTTACTTACTTACTTACTTACTTACTTACTTACTTACTTACTTACTTACTTACTTACTTACTTACTTACTTACTTACTTACTTACTTACTTACTTACTTACTTACTTACTTAATTAATTAATTAATTAATTAGACTCGTGCTCCCGTTGGGGAGTCACGGAGCATTAACCCCGATTGATGGATGGATAGCTCGTGTATTCTGATCAGACACTCGTGTATAGTTATGATGATCTTCCCCCACATAACATACTCCCCCTTAGCTGGGCATAGTGTGAAGATTATGAGGGTGCAGGTGCCCTGGTGCACCTAGAGCAAGGGTCGCTTACATTCCCACCCTTGCAGGAAGTAGCCCAGAATGTATTTAAAGCCATATGCCCCTTCTCAGGGATATGTGCTACATGTACTCCCAACGGAGTTATGTTTCTAATTAATTAATTAATTAATTAATTAATGGATGGATGGGTGCAAACATTCCTACCGGTCTAATATATCTACCTTGGCTACATACTACATCTATCTAACAGCATTCTAACTACAACATCGATCTATCTAGGCAGCCGCACGCTGCCCTAGGGGGAGCTATCTGGCGTGCCTCCCGCGGGATCGCACCGGCACGCGGGCGCTTCCCCACTGGGGGGGGCTCGTTGTCCTCTATGACCTGGGCCCACTTGGCCTTGTCCATCATCTTCTTCCAAATCACGGAGAGGCCTAGGCCCCCCATGTCCTCTACTAGCTGTTCTTTGAAGGTGCGGGCCTTGCGGCGTCTAACATCACTGGGCCCAGTGCACGTCAGGAGGTGCCGGCCAGGCTGGGCTGGTCGCAGTCCTCAGTGCGGGGGGGGCACGTGAGGTGTCTACCTGGTTGGTGCGAGCTAGGCGCCCTACTTACTTACTTACTTACTTACTTACTTACTTACTTACTTACTTACTTACTTACTTACTTACTTACTTACTTACTTACTTACTTACTTACTTACTTACTTACTTACTTACTTACTTACTTACTTACTTACTTACTTACTTAATACTTACTTATACCGGTCCAGCATTAGGCTGCTGGGCAGTTTGCTCCCCAGCTGTGAGGCCGACATTGACCACCGCATCTCCCAATTGCCTGGCACGCGCTAGCCCGCCAATGTAGCAAGTAAGTAAGTAAGTACTTGCGTGTCATGCGCAAAGGCATGCCCCGGAGTACTATGCTAATCTCATTAGAAAAATAATTACACAAAAGTTAAAACAAATATCGTCTGCATCATCCCCCAATCGTTAAGCACTCTAGATGGGGATGTAATCCTCATCCGAGCTGTCCTCTACTGTAATGGCAGTATAAATGCCAATGTAGAGCCCTCTGGTGCAAGCCCCTTAGCAAGAGCGAGAAGCAGGACCTGTTATAAAAGGTCCTGGTACTCCCGGTTCTCACATTTAGCGCCGAGACGTGGACCCTCACAGTCGACCTCGAGAACTGAAAAGCTGCAGATGGTGCGGTTACAAATGTATGTGCTCCCATACAGGTTACTACGTGCTCCCCGGTAATTCCGTTTGGGAGTCACGGAGTAAATTAACCCCAATGGATGGATGGATGGATGAATATGCATGGACAAACAATTCTACCGGGTCTAGATCTAAATATTCTATATATCATATAATGCCTAAACCAACAAACCAAGGGACATGCAACGTAGCAGTAGTGCCAAGCTCTCAGATAGCGGTAGGTGCATTCTTCCCATGACGGGTGACGCACCCCTTCCCCACTGGGGGGGGATCGTTGTCCTCTACCACCCGGGCCCAGATGGCCTTATTCTGCATCCTTTTCCATATCACGGAGCGGCCTGAGCCCCTCTTCTAGCTTCTCCTTGAACGAGGGGGCAGGGCTCCCGGCGGGTCAGATCGCTGGCCATGTGGGCCCGCCCTACGTAAGGAGGTGCCTAGTACCTGGCTGTGCATGCGGGCCGCAGCCCTGCGGTTGGGCCCCGCGACGTGCATCTAGCTGACAGTGTTACCAATATGCTGCGGTCAATATTTCGTGTGGGCTATGCCACCCACATCCGCAAGGAGGACTTGTATTGGCGGGCATGCCACTCATTGACACTAGCTCACCATCAAGCAGCGCAGATGCGGCAACTAGAAGCGCACTTCAACTCATACCAACCAGGTGAGACACTTCTCCTGGCCCATTCGCAGGGCAGCCTGTGGCCCGCTCAGCCGGGCAGGCACCTCAATCCTCACGTGGCCCGCGCGAGGGGCCCAGCGATCGCGTGTGTTAGACGCTGCAAGGCCCGGCTGCACATTCAAAGAGCAACTGGTAGAGGAGTTGGGGGGGCTAGGCCTGAGCTCCGTGATTTGGATCGAATTAACCCTATGCAGGACAATTAAGACCTACTAGTGGGCCCAGGTAGTAGAAGACAATGACCCCCCATGCTGTGGGGAAGAAGCTTATTTGCACCTATGGGAAGGATGCCAGGAAGGATCGCTAGGGTATGGCTATACATGCATCTAGACACGGAACAGCCCGGTGGGATTGTGTGCACCCATCCATCCATCGATCCGGCCATCGGGATTCGGCCGGGTCAATTAATTAATTCACTAATTAAGAACATAGCTCCGTGGGGAGCATATGTAACACGTATGGCCTGAGAAGGGGCATATCGGTTTTTAATACAGTACGTCTGGGCTACAACCTCAGACTGTGCAGGGGCCGGACGGGAGGATGTGTAAACTGCCACCTGCTCGAAGTGCACAATATGCACCTGCACCACCATGATGGATCATGATCCCGATCATGCTCGCACGGTGCGACATGGGGAGATGGCCAAAAAGAAGGCCTGCATGACATATGCGGTGGAAGATGATTATGGCTAGGACTAAAGCTGGTGCATGGCATCTCAGCAGAGAGTAACTCTCTGCATCATTGGGCAAAGCTCGTGACTCAAAATGTCTACAGCTAGTGCATGGGTGAGTGTGGGCCCATCACGCAGGCATACATGGCCACGTCGCTAAGCTTTTCTAGTCTACACTACTGCTATGTAGTCCCCTAGGCTGGGGTGGCTGGGGTGGGTGTGGCGGCAGGGGTCGCCTGCCAGGGCTTGTGGGCGACGTAGATCGATGTCCCGCCCCCATGCAGTAGTAGACCGGCTTCTTCCCTGCCGTCTGCCGGAGCTGGAGGTCTAGGTCGGCCATATAGCTCCCGTCGCCGTTGTTGCTGCGTCAAGGTCAAGTCGTTATCGATCCAGCGTGACAGTAGGAGGTCCCCCCAAGCCGCTTGCGATGCTTGAGGAACTCCATCTTATCCGCCACGAGTGTCAAAGGCGAGGAGCAATGGGGAGGGTCCAGCCTTACCCCGCGAGCGGGGAAGGCGGGTCACCCCCTGCGGCTTGCCCTTACCAGTGAGAGCCATGCCAGGGACAAGGATTTTGTTCTCAAACGCCATGGCAAGGGTCTCGGAGGTCTCGTCCCGCAGCTGGTCGAAGTCACTTGACGATGACGTTCATAAGGCTGCGCTTGTGGAGCTCGGCCTCCGAGGTCGCGGAGGTCGAGCATCTGCTGCTTGAGCTGGGCGGCGATGGCGGAGGTGGTGGTGGTGGTGTGGTTCATCAGCATGGCTGCCATGCAGGTCTGGGTGGGAGGTGCATCCCCGGCAGGGCCAGCAGGGGCTGGGCGGGCGCCGGTGATGTCCTTCACCGCGCCTGGGCAGACTGTGATGCCTGCGGTGTTTTGCAGGCATTCGATGGCGATGGCATTGTCCTGGAGGCGCGCGCTTGTTGATGGCAAGGAGCTGGGCAGTGAGCTAGGGCGTCGGTGGTGGTGGCGGTGGCCGGAGGCGAGGAGCTTGGAGGTGGCGGTGGTGGTGGAGGAGAGGAGGGGAAGCTCGGCAGTCAGCGTGCCGCCCATGCATGGCCGCCACATCTGCGGCGAGGGATGTCACGTGCTGCACGAGGGCCTTGTTGATGATGGAGCGGATTTCGGAGACATGGAAGTGGGGGCACAGATCTCGGCGACATAGCGCCCGAGGAGGGAGCAGAGGGCGATGAGCTGAAGGCGGGGGCGAGGGAGGCTGGGCAGATCCTGCATGTAAGCACTGACCAAGCGGCCAGGCGGAATGAGGCGATAATGGACGAAAAGGTGCTGGCACAGGGCAAGAAGCGAGGTGCGCGCCCCGTGGAACAGGGCGTGCATAAAGAGGCTGGCCGGATCGGCTTGACAGCTTGTCCACCATGTGGCTGAGGTCACGTCAAAGTCGACTTCAGTCCAGCTCGGCTCGGCAGCCTGGGGCGATTCCTCAGGGCGGCTGCGTTTGGGCTCGGGCGATGCAGATGGCGAGGCAATCCCGCGGGGGGGGCTGGGCGACCACCAGTGCTTGATCGGCTAGCTAGTGGCACCGCTGCCTTCCGGGCCTGAGGGCGAAGCTGTGCACAGCCGGGGCTGCAGACGAATTTTCAGGGCTTAGCGCAGCCGCCAGGCTGCGTTGCGTGGAGGAGCGTTTGCTCGTCATAACATTGCGTAATAGCTCTTTCGGGGCCAATTGATACTCCGTGACTCCCCAATGGGATCACAAGTCTAATTAATTAACCGCAGAGGCTGCGTAGCTGTCTTTACAAAGACCTGCATGGAAGGAGAGAGTGTGATGAACGCTTTTTTTTTTTTCACTGCCTACACCCTTTCGCGTTGCACTTTTTCCCAATTGAGTGAGCTGGACACGAGGCATTGACCCTGTTGGGTTCCATGGGCGCTGAAATATCGGACTCCTGACCCAAAACCCAAGTAAGTACAGTACTTGCGTGTCATGCACGTAGGCATGCCACGGAGTATTATGCTAATCTCATTAGGAAAATAATTACACACAAGTTAAGCAGACTAAGTAACCCAAAATCCAACATTGCCTATGCCTCACCATATTCCAGCAATGACCTCTTTCTTTATGTAATTAGCGAACGAAAGAAGGGCGGTAGGTAGATGTGTGTGGAACATGACAAAACCATGCACAGATAGTAATAGTTGTCTTACTTATATAACTGGCGAAGTCAAAGGGATTACAGGTGCAGCCAGCTAGATCTGTATTTCCAAATTTACAGATCTTTGGGCTGGCCTGAGATGGAGCACTACTCGCACCAACCTGGCATGCCACTCCACAAAATACTTTGTTGTCAGCCGCAAGCGAGTCCCATCATCCCGTGCACCACGGCCAGTAGGCTTGTCCGAGAGGGGTGTGCCCGAAACGAGCATGAAACCCACACCTCCAAGCCACGACCCCCAGATCTGTTGCACCAGTGAGCCCTGTAAAACCCGGCACCCAGGCAAACTTCGTTTGCCCCTAGGCTTCACAGTTACATGGGGCCTGCTACCGTTGGTGCAGACAGAGACGCTCGGGCCCTGAAGAACACCAGCCGGCATGACAGGCAACGAGCTCAACTGTAAGGCCCTGACGCTCCACGCAGCATAGCTGAGCATTTTGCGACGATGGCGGCCCACCTGCCCCTCCACACCCAGCCCTGTGGACACCAGCAGGCTGGCACCCTGCGGGCCCACCTCGCACCCCGCCCCGACCCCAGCCCCCCCACGCACATAGGGCACGATGACTTCCCAGGACTCGGCAGCGAAGGGAACCCGGGAGGCAGCGGGCCCGTGCCCCCCACCTTTCACATCGACCGCCCCATTTTGCCCGCCACCGGGCATACCTGTCGTGCTCACCAGCCCCAGAGGGGCATCCGCCAGCAGCGAAGAGCCAGGCCCATCCAAGTCCACACCGGGCGGGGGTCTGCGGCGAGCCAAGCCCGGCCATGGGCCGTCGGCCGCCACGCTGCAGATGTCCCCTCGCGTGCCCTTCCACAGTGTTCCCCAGTGGCACACCGATGCCCACAGGCCCACGGTAGGGCGGCCGGGATGCGGGGTGTCCCCTGGGGGGGAGGCCCCGCTGGCATCCGCTCTCGCGGCAATGGCGCCGTGACCCTGGTCCCGCCCGGGGAGATCACTGCTGGCAACGGTGACACCGGGACGGGGATAAGGCGAGCTGCCTTGATGGGGCGAGCTGCCTTGATTGTGCGACCTGCCTTGCCCCATCACGCTTGCCGCAGAGACACCCATGCCGTCAGAGGTGGCGACACAGTCCAAGCTGGCGAGATCCCTGGCATGTCCGACGCCAGGAGCACAGGCAAGGGGAGATCCGACGGTCCCACCATCAGCTTCCCTCCCTCGCGTGCTCGCAGCGTCCAAGCTGTCCCCTTTACGCGTGCCATCAGAGCCTCTGGCCACCAAACCTCCTCTCACAGCCGTTAATACCAGCGACTCGCCCGCAGTAGCCTGCGCACGCATGGGAGCCTGCGCACGCATGGGAGCCTGCGCACGCTGGGAGGGAGACCCTGCGCCTGGCTGCCAAGACCTAATGCCCCCTGTGCCCACGCACGATGTGGCGACCCTTGCCGCCGCATGGACCCGGCAGCCAGGGACCCAGGGTACGCCGGACGCCAGCTCGCCGACCAGCTCGCCCCGCCGGTGGGGAATGCCAGTGACCAACCCCGATGGGTATGCAATCCCATCATGATCTGGGCCGCTTCTGTCCGATGAGGCTAGAAGCCCGTGGCCATGACCCATTGGGACTGCCGGTGCAGGCATGGCCGGGCGTGCTGGTATGGCCCTTCCCAGGTCGCTGTCTGACGAGGCGTTTGGATTCAGTCCCTCCTCACCGGCGGCACGCGCGTGGGCTGAAAGCGCCGCATGGTCGCCCGGGTCCTCACGGCCCATGGGGCCCCGTTCACACGGGTCGCCACTCGGCCCGGGTGGGTCAACACTGCATGGGCCGCTACTCGGCCCGCACGTGCTGCCACCACACGTGCTCCCTCCAGGACGATCGGAGGGACCGCTTGCTCGCCCATCGCTCCCAAGGACCCCACAGGAACGACAGGCCAGAGGATCGCAGGAGCAACTGGTCAGAGGATTGCAGGAACACCCTGTCTCTGGCCCCCGTGACCCACCCAGGAAGTGCCTTGCCTCACACGCGTTCAGACGGAGGCTCCACGATGGGAGCCGCGACTGGGCTTGACCCTGGGCGCCCACCCTCACGCTCACGCTGGCATGCGCCACATGGCCCCTCCCCCCAGGGACCCTGTCCTCACCATTGCAGCATTCGCGGCGGTTCACCGCCGCAAAGTGGCTCCCCACGCCGCCATCCACACCGGCTGCTACGGCTGCAGGCGGTTCCCTCCCCAGTGAGTACCCCGACGGCCTGTGCAGCAGTGATGACAGCGGCAGCAAGTCCAAATAGGCCGTCACATCCAGCCTTGCCGGTGCTGGCCGGCGCTGGCTAGGCGGCCCGCCACCGTATCGACCTGCTCCTGCCCACATCGGGGCGTCCGCGCGCTGCCCTGCTGCAACTACAGTGCCAGGCACTTCCCTGGGACCCCCTGTGGATGTCGTTGATTCACCACAGGCACCAGCCGAAGTCCGACTGCCTCCCTCGTCGTGCCACATGGCACCCGCGGGGCTATCGGAGGCGGCGGCGCGGGACAGCGGCATCTGCAGGTGACACCTGGCGCGCAGGGCCAGGTTGTGCAGGGAGCACAGCTGGCGCAGCGCGTCGGTTAGAGGCACGACCCAAGGGCCCGGGTGTATCGGGCCACCCTCCTCCGGACGGGTAGGACTGATGCCCTCAGGACGGGGAGGGTTAATGTCCTCAAGACGGGGAGGGTTAATGTCCTCAGGACGGGGAGGGTTAATGCCCTCAGGGGGGTAGCCGCTGCGGATGGCAGGCGGGGGGGAGCCGGGAAGGCGGCTCCCATCCCCCGCAGCGCTCACGAAGTGTGATACAGCGCATGCTGCTGCTGATGAGGATGCCGCTCGATCCCGCTCACGATCACATGCGCTGGGACGGCAGTGTTGCCGCAGAGTGCCACCCTCAGCTTGCATGCCTAGTCTAGTCACTGGCGAGGATGCATTGCCACCAGTGTCCAGCTGGCGGCTGGCACCGTCGTCACCAGTATCTGGTAAACCGCTCGCTCCCCTCGCAGCCTTGAGGGCGGTGCCTTGCAAAGCCGAAGCCTTGGCTGCAGGCCTCCTCGCAGTTGGTACGCTTGCTTGGATCCCGTGCTGCAGCAGCAGCTGCGGCCGGGCCTCGAGCACCCAGGACGTGCCACCTGGCGCCACGCCGTCCAGCGAGCACAGGGACTTGGGTACCTGCGCACGCAGAGGTGTTGGTGGTGGTGTGGATGTGGGAGGGTGCGGTTGGTGGCATGGATGTGTGTGGGTGTGGTTGGTGGCATGGATGTGGGTGGGTGAGGTTGGTGGCATCCATGGGTTCATGGGTTTATTGTGTCACTAGGTGGTCATCATTGGTGCATCTGTGGTGGTCGTGCTTGGTTGCATACCAATGCACACGGATAAATATATATACATGAATGAATATATATATGAAGGGAAGGGAATACGTAACCTGCGCTGCAACCGCATGGTAGCATGAACGGGCGGCACACGTTGCATTCGATGTGACAGCGAACACACATCACAATACCCATACCCAAGGAGCATTGTATTGCATTGTGATCTCCACTGGGACACGAATAAGCAACCAATGACCTACAACTAGCTGCTCATGAGGCAAGGCCAACTAAATTGAGAGTTTCTTCTCTTGATGTCACACTATTATTGCATGCTCATGAGGAATTCACCCACAAGGCTACAGCGCTGCATGCACACGTCACGCTACATGACTTTGCACCTAGTCTATTTAGTAGGAATTGACCCACAAGGCTACAGCGCTGCATGCACAGGTCACGCTACATGATTTTGCACCTAGTCTATTTAGTAGGAATTGACCCACAAGTCCCATGCACACATGGCGAACCAACACGCGACAAGCATGTGGCGTGCGCCAAACCAGCCCACCCCTTGCACGGCACAACGCGGTCGCCTTGAACAAAACCACGGACCGCAGTCCGCCACCCAGATGCAGATGACCAATTATATGTTCTATTATAAATTGCTATTTTATCTGTCTTATATTCTATTATAAATTGTCTTCAATCTACCTACAAGACTTGCGGCTCCCGTAACACAAAATGCACACAGACGCGCCCCCCCCAAACACACTCATGCAGGCGTGAACTGCCCACAGCGCACACAGACCTGGCCCCCCACACCACACCTGGTGCAGGCATGAACACCCAACATGATTTATTAGGGGTTGCCTTGCGAGATGGTAAACCCCAACTAGGCTTCAAAACCCTCCCTCGGATGCGCACCTGCAGGAAGACACCCCCCCGGCACACCCCGTCGTAGCCCAGCCAGGGTGGCGCCACCTTCACCGTGCTGCCATCCGCCCCGATGTCCACGGAGCACCCTGGCAGGGGCAGCCGGACGGACCCCAATGCGACCGTGGACCGGGACAGCCGGAGCGTCCCCTCCACCGCGTTGCCCCCAGTTGGAGATAACGCACTTGAAGATGCGCTTGATGACACAGGGTGGAACTCCCCCAAGGCGGCCCGGAGGCAGGGTCCCTGGGTCACATTGGGCGCCCTGGTGGCGGCTGCGCGTGTCGGCGACACCCGCACGCGCGTGGCCTTCCAGGAACCGTCGGCAGAGAGCGTGAGCTCGTCGGCTTGCACGAGTATTCCGCTGGCATCCGTCCCAAGCTCGCCACCTTGTGTACTACTGGCGTCCGCCCCATGTTCACCACCCTGACGGACAGACGCTTGATGGGGGTGCCCGTGACTACATTCTTGGAACCTGACGCCTTGACGGAGGTTGCCTTGCGAAGCACTAGAAGCTATACCGCCCTCCAGAGTGGAAGCAGCAGAGACTTTGGGCTGACGCGCGCGGACGCTGCGTGCCCATGAGGGATGGTAACAGTCCAATACTTGGTCCTTGCTGCAGTCACCGTCCCTGTCTTGTGGATGGCTGCTGCTGTGAAGGGGGTCCGTCAGTGGCGCGCGTGCAAGCGAGAGAATCTCCCATGGAGGCGGGGAGAGGAAGGGAGGACTAGGCGCGGGTGCGTCCAGCCCAGGGTGCCAGGAAACATTGGCATTGCGCAGGCGCGCAGATGGCAAGGGGGCCCGGCTGCCACCTCCATCCAAGCACACTTCGATTTGATCCGCGCCGAGCGTGTAGTGGCGGCGCATTATCTGCGTCACCACTGTGACATTATTCCACCCTTGGCATTCTAGCGATGTTAACCACAGCGAGAGTTGCCGATTAAGCACAACCCAGTATTTTTCCTCCCCTCCCTATCATGCATCTTGGACTCTCCGGTAGAAACGTAAAAGCGCGCTTACTCTCAGCAATCTTAACGACCTTGCGCCATTTTTTAAAATTGAATGTAGCTATTCCGCCATACTGGAGTAAGCTGTCGCCCAATCTTATAAGGGCCAACTCACACGGGTCGCGATCCGTGGTTCGTACGGTCATGGTTCGCGAACCGCTTTGCCGAGTGGCATCGAACTTTCTGCCACGTGGAACAGAAATTGGTTGACGAACCGGTCGCACTCACACGGCGGGTCGCGGGCGTTCGGATTGTTCAGATAGATAAAGATTGGTTCACAGTACCTTTTTTTCTGGCGTTTCCGCACTTTCCGCTCTTTTCCGCACTCCTCCTCAATCTCCTCGTTGTCGCCACCTGTCCTTGGATTTACACATACAGCGGGATATCTACGATATCGTGTTCTGATTATTCGGGTGTATCCAGTGATTATTTGTCTTTACTGGACGATACTAAATTCTACCTGGCGAGACCGGCTTCGCTGGATCGAAGCTGTCCAGTTTTCTTCAGCACCCTGCCGTACTGGTTCTATGCCGACTGAATTCGTACCATTAATTCCCGTACTTTCAGGTCTTTTTCGCACTTGTCAGGTTCGATTCACGGACACGTGGACTTTTCTCTCGCGAACATGGGTCGCGATACGATTTCCCGCGAACCACAAAGTCGGGTCGCGAACCATGCCCGTTTTCCGGCACTATCTGCCGACGCCGTGAGAAGATTCCTGCCACGCATGACAAGAGTGCTCACGAACTGCGGATCGCGACCCGTGTGAGTTAGCCCTTACCCACAACCTGTTTTACCTAAATACCAGGTAAATGTAATGCCAGAAGCCTGCCAGAAGTGCCAATATTCCATGTTCCTCCCACAGATAAAATAACCTGAACCCTTGGCTGACACCTACAAATTGACTAGTCCTTACCGCGTTACTTTGCCCTTGCACCGATGCTTTAAGTTGCGGTCGCCGCACAAACTTCGGCGTCGCAACTTAACGCGGTAACGCAACCTTTAAAAACGCAACTTCGCGCGGTAATGATGAGGTACATACACCGCCAGCCTCACGTTTAAGATTGGGGTCCGGCCAATCCAGGGCTCATGAACCTTACTACTGTGATTCGATTCTACTAAGTTCTACTACATTCTACTACATTTATACTACTAGTAGAGGTCAAATCCAGGGGCTCATGATCTTAAACCTGAGAACCGTAAACGTGAGGCTGGCGGCGGTGTATGCCAAGACCGTCACCGCGAGTCTGAAATGTCTGATTATTAGTGATTATCTGTGATTTGTGTATGCAAAGACCTGACACTCCACCGGTGGGCTGACGCCTGACAGCCCACCGAGTCTGACAAAGCTGCACATTTCTATTAAACGCAAAACGCACTGAATTATCACTGTATTGCAATGCAAACTCTGTAAGTAAAAGGTGCATCGAATTTGAAGGGCGATGCCCACAAAATAAATAAACTTTATGTTGAGCGAATTGCGTTCGATTTTGACCTGTGAGTACCGGTGCCATGCCTTAAAATGTTTTAAGCCAATTTCAATGCCTCGGTCTGCATGGTCGCGCAAGCGCCGCTCACCGGCGTGTGGATAGTATACGTAATTAGCGCCATCGCGCGCGATCAACGCTCATGCCCGAACCCCGAGTGCTTGCAGGCTCGTACTTTGCAGCGTGAGTTCACGGCCGGTTGAGTTTTCTTTTTCCCCATTCTTCGTTGAGGGACGAACAAGTGTTGCACAAATTGTGTTGCACAGTGAATTAGTTGTGTTGCACAAGTTGGTTCACGCCTGATAGTAGAGAGAACTGACCAGCTAATAATTGACATAGATATTTAATTTTTAAAGGTTTAATTTCTCGTACACGCGGCTGTCGGTAATCTGCATTACGCGCTCGCTCGCGGTCGCTTCAATCCAAGAGCACGTGACCTAGTGTTCCCCCAGCTTGGAAAATCTCGCTCTGGATCATGACGATGAGGCACTTCTTGAGCAGTTTTGCTCTAGCTGCCCTCAACCGGCGTGGTATCTGTTATTTTGTCGTTGTCAGTCCTCGGTAGACGCTGCTGGAGGTGATTACGTCGACTTTAGTATCAAATTGCCCGGGCGATGCAAAGTGCTAGCAACCCGAGCATGTTTCTGCAACCCGTTTATTATCTAGTCGATCTTTACCGGGAGTGAGCTGCGGCATGGCGCCCTTGTAGCCATTAACCCATGGTCCGCCGATGCTATGCATTTGCATAGCAACCCGCGTCACGTAACTATACCGCGTAAATCCGTGATCTCCGCCGTAAGTGACGTAACGTAAATTGGTCCGACGGTCCAGGGCAGACCCAACATGAATGAAAATGTCAAGGTCGGGCAGGTAACTGCGCCATAGCCCAGTAAATACCACGTGCATCATAGAGCTGTCACGTGACTTTTGCTAACATTTTTTACCGTTGAGCGCGCGTATACGAGATATGGCTGTCAACGTGCCATTTTGGTGAAAATTTTGGGTTCCGCAGCTTGAAATGGGTCAGATGATGACCCCTGAACGATGATGCATTATTTTGGTACGTCAAGAATGATCATATTCACGGAACTGGGGAAATGCGCAGTGGTTATTACCTCTGTATTGGTCGTCACCATCAGACAAGAAGTCCCAGTTGGTATCGCCGGCTTCTTTTTGGTTTCTTGGTAGCTTGCGTCTGCCTGGGCCTTCCATTGTTTTACGGAAGTCCGCTGCAGGATCTGCTGGGAACGTCGACGCGTTAGACGTCATCTTTGCATAGATGATCAACATGGTAATGGTGATGGATGCATGGATACAGCAGCTGTGGCCGCCTCTGCCACTAGCATTAGAATCCGTGACGTATGAGCATATCGGCCAGCGGAACCCGGCCAGGTCATGATCGAGGCAGGTACGGCAATTCGTTTTCGTGTTGTTTGAATGGAAACTCGTACATTTATACATGTCTCATGGTGGATACATTAGTGGTAATTGCAACAGCTTTCCATGCCTGCTCAAGGAGGTGTTTTAGCCATTATATTGCACATTTTGGGGCATTTCTTGGCGGGATACCGTTCAGTGAGTGCAAGGTGGCGTCATAATTGTATTCCAGCATATTTGGCAGTCAATCGTGGTCAATTATATTGCCTCATTGTATGATATGGCATAGTAGGCTGTTTGTGTGCGCGTAAGCCACACATGTAAACGCGGGCATTGTATGGGTCAAATGGGCTATCCGGGTGGTTTGACCAAAGGAAAGCACCATTGGACTATCCAACTAAATTGTCCAATGTTGGGTTTGAGGTTTCTGACCCTCCCCTGAAAAAAATGGGGGGATATACTTTTTCTGTGGCACAAAATGATCGTCTTTTGGCTCACTTTGACTTAATTTATCATCCAAAATACTCATTAGACTCATGATATTAGTGCATATTCTGAAAGCCCTTGAAGTGTAGATACTCGTAGCATCTTGGTTGGGGGTATTTGGAGTTGTGGCCTATGAGTTATGATTTTTTTTATTTTCAGGGGTCTGAAAGTGCCTAAAATGGCTTGGCGGACCATGGGTTAAAAGACGTGCTTCTAGAACTATGGACGTGCGCAGCCCGGGCTTACTACAGCATACGTTTTGGCATTCTTGCGATTCCCTTCCGGGTGGTGGTGATCCAGCAACCCTTTTCAGAAAATTCCGATAAATTCTTAGTGTTGTTCGGTCTTCTGTTCTGCGTGTTGTCCAAATATATAGTTGTCTACCATCAACAGGAAGTGACTCCAATTAATTAATTGTTGTGCACACCTCTCCTTTCGCACCTATGACTGCCGGGTATCCTAGCTATCCCAAGTGCGTATCCTTGATGTGGCTTCATTAATGCATGGAAGACAAGGATCTTAGAGGACAATCATGGTTGATTATGCTCCTATCACCTAGCAGTGGTAGGCCGGGTAACTAGGATGACTGCCACATGAACTGCTCGACCCCAGTTGAAGCTGCCAAGATGCTTACGATTGCTATGGGAGTGCATAAATGGTACTCAAGTGCTACTAAAGTACTAAATGACACTAAAGCAGTTGCGCTTCTAGATTAGCTCTAATTACCAAGCGGTCAAAGGGGGACTGCCTCACTGGAAAGTGACTGAGGGATGTGTGGTTGTGTGGCAATCCAGACATGGATGAGGTCTTACTGACTTACTCGCCGACGACGACCCCCTCGATCCTCGTCTCCTTGCTCTTGCAGTACAGTTATATATACTCGCCACCGCCGACCCCTCCTCGTCTCCTAGCTTGCTCTTGTGCAAGTGCTAGTACTCGCCCCCGCTGCCCCGCTTCTCGATATCGTCTCCTTGCTCTTGTGCACTTGTACTCGCCCCCGCTGCCCCCCTTCTCTTCTCCTTGCTCTTGTGCAGTTGTACTCGCCACCGCTGACCCCCTTCTCGCTGCCTGCTCCCTTCTTGTTGCATTGCTCGTGCTGCCTGCCTGTGTGTATGTGTTTGTGACCTGACGGCCCTTGTCGCATAAACCGATCGACCAAGCAGAAGCGTGCACTCAGCTGTTGACTGACTGTGCTTCCAACGAGGCATGCATGCATCGGCAACATCTGCACCGGTGCGTTTGTGCTGTGCGGCAGTTCGTTAAATTGTGGCAATTAATTGTTATTATGCTGCAGATCGCGTGGTGGCATCGGTGCATGTGCCAGTAGGGACCTGTTCCATTCCCCCAAGGTGGCATAGGTGCATGTGCCAGTATAGGTAACGGCACCAGTTGTCGCCCGGAAAGTGCCGCTGCAGCCTCCCTTGGGTTGATTCAAGCAACCGTGTGCCCTGCTGCGAACATGTGCATGCGCATGTGTTTTCTTCCGATACTGCGGGTGTCCGTGCAGTGCTTGTATCAATGGCTGCCCGAGGGAATGGACTGGCTCTAATGACAAAGCCGGGTGTCAGTCTACAGGTTATACCGATCTGGTGCAGGCGACTTTCCCACCCGGGTTACTACATGTGCCGCGGGTATCCCTCCGGTTCCCCCTGGGCAACATTGGCCACCTGGCAAAGATCACCAGCAGCGACGTAAACAATGCCGTGAAGGCCATTTGTGTGGGATTTTATTGCCACATCAGTCTCACGGACGCGGAAACCGAGGGCGTATGGAAGTGGCACGACGGCACCGTGGCAACAGACACCAACTTCTTCGGCGGAAACAGTGACGAAGCCGACAACGTTTACTTCCGAAAATCCGTCGATGGCAAATGGGACCCAGGGACTGCATATGGCGGTGACTATAAAAGCGTGTGCCAGATCGACCCAGGTACGGACGCATGTCGCATGGTTATGTACCTCCCGTCCCTGATGTGGGCAGCATGCATGGTCCTTGGGGGCTAAATTGACTCATTCCTTCCTTCATTCATTCATTCCTTCATTCCTTCATTCATTCATTCATTCATTCATTCATTCATTCATTCATTCATTCATTCATTCATTCATTCATTCATTCATTCATTCATTCATTCATTCATTCTATTCCCACTATTACCAATCCACCAACATTTGATTAAAACAATAAGTGGGCAATTACAGAACCCATGAGTGAGCCTGCCACGCTGCACCCATTTCATGATTGATTGTAGTTCTCGTTACCCTAGAAACAAACACAAGAAGAGGGAGGGGGGGCGGGACAAGAAAAAGAGACCTAGAACATCGTGCAATTGGCACTTTAGGGCGGCGTAGCCCGGGCTCGCCTCATGAGCCGTCAGCAACAGTAACTTAATTGCTACTTAACTTAACGAACTAGAAATGGCCATACAAAACTGGCCAACTAATTCTAACTCATGGAACCGGTCCAGCCCAAGGCCCACCGTCCCGTAGTACCACTCACATAGCGGCGTTCATTCTCATCTGTTATAAAGAAACTACGTTCAGAGAACACCGATTCTATTCCCACTATTACCAATCCACCAACATTTGATTAAAACAATAAGTGGGCAATTACAGAACCCATGAGTGAGCCTGCCACGCTGCACCCATTTCATGATTGATTGTAGTTCTCGTTACCCAACCCCCCTTTCCTGGTGCTTTATCTCCAAAGCTCCGCCAACCACTTTCGCTCAGTGGCTCTCGAGGCTGCCCTGCCGCAACGGTCACGACCATTACAATCGCCGGCGGCTGTAGCGAGCCTCATGCACGATAACCCTTCGCAGGGCCCCCCCAGCCTTCCACCCTCGGCCAGTAAAAGAGGGTGTTGAATGTGCACGCAAAGACAAGGAAGAAGACGCCTCGTTTAACGATCACGGACCTCCCTCAAAGGCCAGTGCCGCCCTAACGTGACGACAACTTGTAGGACGTCACCCGATGCCACCATATCTCGATTACTGTCAACGTTGTCACCTGGGGGAGTAACTTTCCATATTTCAGGTTTTAGTTGATGAGCAGGCTCTCATCACACACCCCAGCGGCCGATAAAGCGCAAGCGCAACTGGGCCGGCCAAAATATTTGGTCCTGCCCGGCCCAGGTCCGTCTGTTAAACTGGCCCCTTAAGTCTCGGTCTGAATCGAAATATTGCATAATTCCGGAATTCGTCCCCACCACATTCCCGAGACCTCACGCACCCATAAGAGCGGATGCTGGTAAATATTTTTCTACTTACGCGAGGGCCGACAGACTTGTCGTCCATCACAATGCCCACTGAAAGTAACCCGACCACCCTTCCTTCGGCAGTCAGTAGTCAGGAACTGCAACCCTGCTGCGACATTCCGCAGCAAAGCGGTAGGCACTGCAGCGTGGCACGGAAATCTTACTCATGGTTTCAGAGTTCCGTACAGGTGCCACGCGCAGGCAAACGCGAAGTATTTTATAGTCTCTCGTCGGCCAAGAACCCAGCTGCGGGGAGAAAACCGACGAGGGTAATTAATTTCTTTTTCACAGTCACGTGACTGTTCAAGCTATGTCAGTCACGCGCCATCTCTAATCGGCCACCGCCAGCCAAAAGGCTGACGCGATTAGGGCAGCATTAAATTTCTTGTAATCCGCCATACCCATACCCCATACATCCGATTACAAGAAAAAGAGACCTAGAACATCGTGCAATTGGCACTTTAGGGCGGCGTAGCCCGGGCTCGCCTCATGAGCCGTCAGCAACAGTAACTTAATTGCTACTTAACTTAACGAACTAGAAATGGCCATACAAAACTGGCCAACTAATTCTAACTCATGGAACCGGTCCAGCCCAAGGCCCACCGTCCCGTAGTACCACTCACATAGCGGCGTTCATTCTCATCTGTTATAAAGAAACTACGTTCAGAGAACACCGATTCATTCATTCATTCATTCATTCATTCATTCATTCATTCATTCATTCATTCATTCATTCATTCATTCATTCATTCATTCATTCATTCATTCATTCATTCATTCATTCATTCATTCATTCATTCATTCATTCATTCATTCATTCATTCATTCATTCATTCATTCATTCATTCATTCATTCATTCATTCATTCATTCATTCATTCACCCATTTCATTCATATTCATGTGGCTTTTTTGCAAGCCACGAATGTACCCGGGGATGGGACGCTTCAGCTGCCTTAATGCCTACACATTCAATACGATTACCCCTTCTCACCTTCCTCCATCATTCCGCTCACCTTCCACTCACCTGGCACTACGTGTTTGTGTTTGTTTTTGTTCTTGTTTATTTCGCTGTTCTGGTTATTATTATTATTTTTTTACTGAGGGAGCTAGGCTGGCTGGGCTGCCCTCTGTGTGTGCTACTCGCGTGTTTTTCTGTACGTGGGCATGTGAGAGTCTAACCAATGGTAAGGCCCCCCCCACGGCAATATCAGCCTTTGCTTTTGTCTACCCTACCCGATCGCTTCACAAAAGCCAAATTAAAAACACAAAGGCAGGAGCACAGTGACTCATCTGGAACATGAAGAAGGGAAGTCTTTTCGTTACAGGGAAGTGGTGTCAATTATCATGCCATAATTTTGACAGCCCCCCGCCCACACTGACTCATGCAGTCACCGGGAATAAACATGTTCCAAGTCCTTTCAGCTGACAATGTTGTTAGCCACATCCTGCCTCGGGGAGATACATCACAGACATGCAGGGATCGCCACCGCTAGTATTGCGTAACAAAGTTACGCAGTGTCAATATTGACTGACCTCAATATAATAATGCTCCGCTCTGCAGTTCTAGGTTTGATGTATTAGCTCTCAGTGCATTGGAATCAACATGAGAAACCTTATTACTTTCTGGCACGCTCAAGATTACCCTCCACAGAATACGGCAATCTAATGGCATGGATTACCGGAAGTACACTGCTATTTCCAGGCAGCTCCCCTATCGTTTCTCCTCAGAGGAATGGCTGAAGCGTCGTCGCATCACCCAGCGCCACAACCATATCACTGCAAGGATTACCATACTTTACATCGCCTCCGGCGCTTATGTCAGCGCAAACATTTGTCGCTTACCAACTCCACTCGCCCGGCCACACCCAGAACACACACGCCGAGTCATTTACAACCGCAGGTACCCTCAATCAAGCAAGCTGCTTTCGGCAACACCGTCTAGGTCATCTACTCGCTCTTCACGTAAGCCAGCCATAATTTCAATGAACAAGGCTGCACATATCCATATCCATTCATGTTCATCATCCTGAACGACTCGTTAACACGGACAAGATATTAACGGCAGGCTCGAGCTACCACCATGGTGCGGATTCGGATCCCGAATTCTGGCCTCCGCAGTGGTCGATCGTCTCCTTGATAATTTCTTCCAGATTTCTGGCCTGCGCCGGTTTTCGCTTTGATAAAGTATATAGTCCTGATGCCTTTGGATTAGATAGGAGCCGCCTAAGGCCGCGGAATTTATATGCCTGAGATCCTAGTTTGAAATGAGCGCTAGAGCTACGCTACGGAGCGCTATATGCTGAATTTTTCGCGGTACTTTCCCGCGGTAGTTATATACTAGCTATTCGGCAGCATTTAGTTTTCTATTTCCTGTTTGCCCCCGTGTTCTAGATTCAATTAGTGTTCAATTTTGTGTGATGAGTTTATTATTATTATTATTATTATTATTATTATTATGAAGTCATTGAAGTGAATAATGTTCTGCTCGCCTACGAAATGATATACTTTCCTGCCATCCTGATCTTCATCGACTTCATCAAGGCTTTTGATTCTGTCCGCTGGGCAGCTCTATGGGCTGGCCTCGCTGGCTCTCGCGTACCCACGTACCCCCTGATTGCTGTCATCCGCATGCTGTATGGAGGGTTGACCACCTAGCTCGGTGCGCAATCAACACGGCATTACCCCGCCATGTCCACTGCAGACCGCCGCGTCCACTGCAGACCGCCGCGTCTGGCAAGGTTGCATCCTGTCACCGTGGCCGCAAACCTGGCCTAGCTAGCGATTAAGTAAGAATGAGCCTGGAGAGGGGGGGCCGACAAACCAGCAGAATTTACTCACTGACCTCATTTATTCCGACGACCTCGATCACGCTCATTGAGAAGCCGCGGATTCTGCCCAACTTTGGCTGGACTGCCTGGCGCTCGAGGCCCGCGTACGTGCTGTTGGTCCAGAAATCTGCCCCAAAACAGAGGCCATGGCCCTTGGCATGGCCCGGCCGGCCCCCCGCCTGAGCTCCACCTCTTAGACAACGTACACCACGGTAATAAAACTTCCCTGCTTCATGCAGGCCGCTTCAAGCTGCTAGCTAGGCAGTTTGCTTCCCCACTGCGAGGACGACATGACAACCCGGATCCGCGTGGCGTAGGGGCAACTCCACGAGCACCGTCGCCGGTGGAGCAACCCCACCCTGCCCTGGCTTGTATGTACGTCAAGCGCGACCTGTTCAAGGTCGTCATTCTGACGATCCCGCTGACCTATGGGGCCGATCAAGACGTGGACGCGCTGACGCAGGAGCTGGAGGAACGGCTCGACGGCATCGTCACCAAGATGCTGTGCAAGGCACTTAATTTATCCCCTTTCGTTTGCACATTAGTAACTGGGATTTGTACGCTGATTTACCATATGTTTCCCACATTCTCAAGGCACAGGCGCCTGGGCCTAGCCGGGCACCTGGCCCGCACAGATCAGGTAGATACATCAGACCGACTAGCTGGCACCAAGCCCGCACAGCCCGGGCGTTTTGTCCTCACGTGGCATGCCCCAGGCTGCGCGCGCGCCGCCTGGGCCGCCATCCGTGGACTTTCCGTGATAGGCTAGGCATGGCGATGTGCTACCCTCGACGGGGAGGGCTCATGCCCGGGGAGGCCCCTGGTTTGTCTGTTATATGGAGGCAGATGACGCGTAAAGATAGGTGGCGGACAGTAATGAAGGCCACCGCCACCCAGTCAGTGGAGCCTCCGCGTGTGACTAAGTTTGGCATGCATGTATAGCGATTCGGGCCGTGGTGCCCGCAACCCTGCAACTAGGAACTAGCTAGACATAGCTACATCCATCCACCCCAACCCATATTCATTTCCTGAGGACTTGCGCTCACGTGACGCAGTTATGTGTAAATGAATTCATGATATAGTAGTACTTTTATTGCAAAGTTTTTCATTACGACATGGATACCTGTGGAGAATATGAGGTATTCACAATGACACGGTGGCTTTGCGGGATTTGCAAGCTTCGCACATACTTTACATTCCAGCCGCCCCTTTTCATACTAGAAAAAGTGCCATGAAGAACCAACCGCCATTTCCTCAGGGGCCTGTAGACTACGCAATCACCCAGAAGGCTTAGCAGCTTGCCCCGCAGATGAAGGCTGCCCCACCGGACTCTTCCGTGCGGAACTGCCTGGCCGGCCCTGCGAAGGCTGCCCCACGGGACTCTTGCGAGAAGAAGTACCTGGCCGGGCCTGCGATGGGCTCTTCCGCCCGCTGGGGACGCGAGCTCCCCCTGTGCCCGGTCGATTTGGGTTGGTGGCACTGCTCTTCCGGCGCCGTCGGCTGGTGGGCCGCACTAGCAAGCCTGGGTTCCCCTCACTAGCCATTATGCGTGGGTGAACAACCGCGTGCATGAGCTCATCCAAGGAAATCGTTGCGGGGGGCGGCAGCGGCGGCGGCTCAGCAAAGCTGGCTGCCCTGGATATGTGGGAAACCTGATAGACCACAGGACAGGGTGAGCACGGGCATGAGAATGCAAAATTGTATGCCCATTGTTACAATCTTTCAAGGGCAGCAGTTTTGAAGTAGAATTTGCTGGTGTCTGCAGGGATATATGCTTAGCCAGTGAGCAGCTTGTTAACCCAAAAGAAGCTTGTTTCCAATGCACGAGGGGCATCGATGTCACGTACGTAACAGCTGACAGGAAGCAAAAACTGCAAGGTGGAATGAGCCAGTAGGCACTAGCTAGCAGCCGCTCTCCTACTAGTGACTGCATAACATATGCTTCCATTTCGCCCAATACTGCAAATAGGAACAAAGAAACTGATTCAGAATACTGTCACCTGTGCACATAAGTTTGCCTTGGGACAGCCACCCACCCTGGAGGAGCATATGCATGGCGCCCCCCGTCTATGCCACATACATGCCACGCCACGTCTACCTCACATGCATAACTCATCAAAGCACGAAGACTGCGTCACGTGGGTACCAATACAGGAGCCCTCTGACCCCATCAAACGTTGTCCCTTAATTAATGATCACGTAGACTGTGTCACGCGAGTACCAATACAGGAACCCTCTGACCCTACATCCCATATGCATGCCGCGCCACATGTACCTGCCGCTCCATCGTGACCGGCACTGCTGGCGGCTTCTCGGGCATGCTGGCAAGCACCGCCTCACAAGCCGCGCGCGTCACCAGCCCCCGCGTGGCAAACTCCTGCATCAGCCGCTCCGCGCTCGCCATGGCGATCGCGCAGGAGCCGTCGTCGCCCCAGACGACACCTTCCTCCGCCTTCTTTTCCTTGAAGAAGGATTTGAGCCGAACGCAGATGTCTGCGCGAGACAGGCAAGCGCAAGTCGTGCCATTAGCCTCACGTTGGAGCCAGGCAAAACTCAAGGCTACTCCACGCTGTTGGTTGTTATTTGTTTACTACAAAGCAGTTCGTATATTGTTGTTGGGAGTGCCCGAGCCCTAAGTAAGAAGGAAGATGCTGCTGCAGTGTACGCAGTTTCTTCGAGTGATAGAAGCACAACGCTGAGCCAGAGCTGTGATGTGGCACTACTGCAACGTCTTAATAAGCGCACGACCACGTCTTAATAAGCGCACGACCACGTCTTAATAAGCGCACGACCACGTCTTAATAAGCGCACGACCACGTCTTAATAAGCGCACGACCACTTCTTAATAAGCGCACGACCACGTCTTAATAAGTGCACGACCACGTCTTAATAAGCGCACGACCACGTCTTAATAAGCGCACGACCACGTCTTAATAAGCGCACGACCACGTAAACAAAAAGGCGGGATGAACACAAGCCTTGTCGCGATAACCTGGGCTTTATAAAGAGGACTGAACGAGTGTCTTGATGCTAGTGCAACGCAGATTTGGGATGATGCCGACACAGATCCGGATTCTGTGGCATGACACCCACCGGCGAGTGAAAAGATTCTCCTTTGCCCTTCTGTTGGATCCGGGTAGCCGTTCCAATGACAGAGGCCCTTGTATAGTTCCCCCCAATACGCGTGATTCAGCCGACGCAGACTGCTTCCTAGCGCTGATTAGGTCCTGCTCCTAACTAAACTACCAACTGCCATAGCCTATTCACAATGCTACACAACACAGAGTGGAATCGCCTTCAAATGCAACAAAGCAAGGAAAGAAAAAACAAATAGTTCATGCTCATTAATTAGAGTACCTGCTTGCCTGGCATCATGCTCCTCGTTCCTCTTCACAAAAAAACAGCTTCTGTACCTCCACAGTTCTTAGGGGAAGGAATAAAAGGGTGAAAGGAAAACGCTTAAACCTGAACTTGAACTGCTTCCAACCAGGCTCACACATTTCCCTCTCTAAGTCCAGCTCACCGACTCCCGCAGGCTCCATCTCAGGGCGCCCTGCCCCCAGCATCGCGCTGAAGACCTCCATCTTTGGACGGCCCTCAAACTTGCCAGCGAGGGAGCTGACCATGGAGAGAAGCTTTTGGGCGGCTTCCGGTCGGTTGCCTTCCGAGACCTGGTGGCGGGTGCGGGCATTGCACGTGCCATGACCACCTTGCCGTGGTGGGCATTATACACAAACCCAAAAGAGCTAGAGTACTGTGCACCCCCACCTTGCACAAGTAGTTGACCACCTACTCTGCACTACCACCTTGCAAAAGTAGTTGACCACCTACTCTGCACCCCAACCTTGCACAAGTAGCTGACCACGTACTCTGCACCCCCAGCTTGCACAAGTAGTCGGCCACGTACTCTGCACCCCCACATTGGACAAGTAGTCAACCACGTACTCTGCACCCCCAGCTTGCAAAAGTAGTCGGCCACGTACTCTGCACCCCCACATTGGACAAGTAGTCAACCACGTACTCTGCACCCCCAGCTTGCAAAAGTAGTCAACCACGTACTCTGCACCCCCAGCTTGCACAAGTAGTCGGCCACGTACTCTGCACCCCCACATTGGACAAGTAGTCAACCACGTACTCTGCACCCCCAGCTTGCAAAAGTAGTCGGCCACGTACTCTGCACCCCCACATTGGACAAGTAGTCAACCACGTACTCTGCACCCCCAGCTTGCAAAAGTAGTCAACCACGTACTCTGCACCCCCAGCTTGCAAAAGTAGTCGGCCACGTACTCTGCACCCCCACCTTGCAAAAGTAGTCGGCCACGTACTCTGCACCCCCACCTTGCAAAAGTAGTCGGCCACGTACTCTGCACCCCCACCTTGCAAAAGTAGTCGGCCACGTACTCTGCACCCCCACCTTGCAAAAGTAGTCGGCCACGTACTCTGCACCCCCACCTTGCAAAAGTAGTCGGCCACGTACTCTGCACCCCCAGCTTGCAAAAGTAGTCGGCCACGTACTCTGCACCCCCACCTTGCAAAAGTAGTCAACCACGTACTCTGCACCCCCAGCTTGCAAAAGTAGTCGGCCACGTACTCTGCACCCCCACCTTGCAAAAGTAGTCGGCCACGTACTCTGCACCCCCAGCTTGCAAAAGTAGTCGGCCACGTACTCTGCACCCCCACATTGCAAAAGTAGTCGGCCACGTACTCTGCACCCCCACATTGCAAAAGTAGTCGGCCACGTACTCTGCACCCCCAGCTTGCAAAAGTAGTCGGCCACGTACTCTGCACCCCCACCTTGCAAAAGTAGTCGGCCACGTACTCTGCACCCCACCTTGCAAAAGTAGTCGGCCACGTACTCTGCACCCCCAGCTTGCAAAAGTAGTCGGCCACGTACTCTGCACCCCCAGCTTGCAAAAGTAGTCAACCACGTACTCTGCACCCCCACCTTGCAAAAGTAGTCGGCCACGTACTCTGCACCCCCAGCTTGCAAAAGTAGTCGGCCACGTACTCTGCACCCCCACCTTGCAAAAGTAGCTGACCACGTACTCTGCACCCCCAGCTTGCAAAAGTAGTCGGCCACGTACTCTGCACCCCCACCTTGCAAAAGTAGCTGACCACGTACTCTGCACCCCCAGCTTGCAAAAGTAGTCGGCCACGTACTCTGCACCCCCACATTGCAAAAGTAGTCGGCCACGTACTCTGCACCCCAGCTTGCAAAAGTAGTCGGCCACGTACTCTGCACCCCCACCTTGCAAAAGTAGTCGGCCACGTACTCTGCACCCCCACCTTGCAAAAGTAGTCGGCCACGTACTCTGCACCCCCAGCTTGCAAAAGTAGTCGGCCACGTACTCTGCACCCCCAGCTTGCAAAAGTAGTCAACCACGTACTCTGCACCCCCACCTTGCAAAAGTAGTCGGCCACGTACTCTGCACCCCCAGCTTGCAAAAGTAGTCGGCCACGTACTCTGCACCCCCACCTTGCAAAAGTAGCTGACCACGTACTCTGCACCCCCAGCTTGCAAAAGTAGTCGGCCACGTACTCTGCACCCCCACCTTGCAAAAGTAGCTGACCACGTACTCTGCACCCCCAGCTTGCAAAAGTAGTCGGCCACGTACTCTGCACCCCCACCTTGCAAAAGTAGTTGATCACGTATTCTGCAAATGTCACGCTGGGCTCGTTGCGGCACATGCGGCGCACGTCGTCCTCGTGTTTGCCCGACACCAGGGTGTCCATCAGGGATGCCAGCATGGCCTCGCCCAGCTGGTCCGCACGCATGTCCTGCGAGCCCATGCATGTGGAGGGGAGTGGCTTGATTAGTGTGCAGCTTGATCAGGGCGTGGCTTGGTAAGGTATGAGCGTGTAGCATGTCCTGCATCGAGAGCTAAGCGTGGGTGGGAGTAGGTTAATTAGGGATGAGCGCACAGCGTGCACTGTGTGGGGTGCAAGGGTGTGAGGTGTAAGATGCTTGGTATAGGCCGCAGAAGGCCGCGTGAGGGTGTATGATTTGCTTTCAAAGTTCTAAGGGTGTAAGGTGTAAAGTGCAACAACGGCTTCGCAATGCAACCCCCTGGGCTGAACTTAGGGTACAGTGTTTGGGCGCAAGGTGTGGAGTTATGGGTGTGCTATTCACCGTACATGGGGATGACGACTCAAAGATATGGGAAGCGAAACAGATCTTTCACCAGAGGGGACGGCTATGAGAAAGGGCGCTCAAAAAACAGCTTCATGAGTATGCATTGGCGTATGCTAGAAGACAACATCCTGGTACATGCAGGATGTGGAAACGTTGCAAGGATAAAGACCGTCTTGTAAATCTAGTTACATGCACATGACGGGTGGCTTTATGCACGCAGGCAGTAGTGAAAGCAAGCGAGCTTGTGTACGCAGCACCATGGTAACAGAAGGCAATTCTTACTCAACGTGCCAATCCAAGGCAACTTTTATTCAAGCGATTACACGCCAAAAGCTCGGGGTCTTGCGTTCCATTCAAGCCATTACATGCCAACAGCGCGGGGTCTTTCATTTAGGGGTCACATGGACAAAGCAGGGGGAGCTCCCCTGTGGGGGTTCCCTCTGACGCCAGCAGCCTGCCCTACGCAGGCGTTATGTAAAAAGACAGGTGTTATATTAAAATACAGGCCATCTAAAGAGGGCAGGCGGCCTTGCGCACGTGGACACCCACCTCCTGTAGATGGTCATCGATGAACGCCCGCATGACCTTGGGCATGCACAGCTCCCAGAAGCCCGACTTGCGCAGGCGGTGGTCCCTGGGGGACCCCTCCTTGGCGCTGAGCGCCTCCTTGAGCTCGGCTCTCTTGGCCTTGGAGACGCGCTCCTGCGCAGGACAGTCATTTTGGGTCTTCTATAAGTGATCGAATTAAGGCCTATAGATAGCTATTGGAGACGCGCTCCTGCGGCGACCTTCACAGGGCGCCACCTACTAGTTATGAAGTTGAGTCGTGTTTGTATTCCCTTAAAACTATTACTTGTATACCTCAGCTCGGGAGTTAAGCTGCTGCGCAGGGCAGACACTTGGCGCCTCCGATTGGTAATGTAGTAGTATTTGAACAGTATTAACAGTACCAAACAAACACCCTACGACACCCTAAGACGTGATGCGCCACTGCTAAGCTGTGTCGATATCTCCGGTAAAGCCAAGAGGCAAGGAGGAGAACTTGGAAGGACATGATGGTTCCTTGCTGACCCTGAGGGTTGTCAGCCGATCTTACCTCTGAAGGTGTTTGACGTGGACATTTGGCTGCCTACAGAAACCGATTGGCCACATGTCATGACGGACACTGTGTCGGACATGGGGCAGATCTTACTATGCACAGACACAACCACGCGCAGCCACCTAGTTTCCTTTATCCCAGCTGCTGATCCGCAATTATACGTAGCTGGAGAGCGCCGAAGTATAAAGGCGGAGATGGAAACCCCAAGGGCATGGATATATAAATGGGGGGGGATGCCTAGCAACGCATGACTTCCCTGGCATGAAGCGGCTTGATTCAAATACCACAGATGCAAAGCGGCACCAAGAAATGAGGCTGGTTACTGGGCATGTACCACGGAAAACTTGCCCGCCTGCAATCCGGGATAAGAATCATGCTGTGGCTTCGGAACGCAAAACGGGCTGTTTAACTTGGTTTCCAACCTTGTTGGGTCGATTCACATGCAAAAGGTCTCCACCTTCGCCACGGTTTGGTTATTGGGCACATACCGCGGAGATCCTTCCCGCCTGCGGCCGGGGGTCCCCGCACATGCCACACAGGCATTCCTCGCACACCTGACGGGGGGGGGAAAGAAGCGAAGGCATGATATGTATGACAGTCACAACAGGGGAGAGAGGGCAAAGGGCGTGCTTTTGCGTCGCAGACTGTCATTTCTGTAAGGGTAGTAATTCTTTTTCTTACTACACTACCTGGTAGCTTTCCACCTAATATAACACCTAATGGGTAATATCGTCTCCGAAAATCATGCGCAGGCGTCTCCTTATTGACACATGCAGGCGCTCCGTCCCACCACAAATGGCTCTGCTCTGGCAATTAAAAACTCTATGGGCTCGCTCGGCCACTTTGCCATGTGCCACTGCCAGGTGGCAGCCAGTGTGTGAGCAGTGAGCTGATGGACAGTGGATGTCGAACGAGCACGTGTTCCACATACAGGGGCACTTATTGTAGGGGTTGCTTATATCATAGCGGTTGCCTTGCCAAGCCATAGCTCCACTTTGGGATCGGCAAAAGCTGACTAAGGTAGGCGGGTTACGCTATCAATCCATTCTAGGATATCACAAGCCACCGATATCACATTATTCACACACTACTACTCCACCTCCGTCACAAGCCACCGATGTCACATAATTCACACACTACTACTCCACCTCTGGAACAAGCCACCGATGTCACATTATTCACACACTACTACTCCACCTCCGGATATCACAGATTCCACATGCAAGCTATGGCTTGCCCGGACAGCTGGTTCACCTGGGCAGGTGACACTGCAAATTCACAAAACGATTTGAGCCACATTCTCTAATATCGCCTTGTCCTGTAGCCACCTTGCCCTATCGCCACCTTGTCCTGTAGCCACCTTGCCCTATCGCCACCTTGTCCTGTAGCCACCTTGCCCTATCGCCACGTTGTCCTCTAGCCACCTTGCCCTACATCGCCACCGCTCCATGCTGCAACGCTGATGGACTTGGTTCCACACTGAACGTGCACACCTGTACCAGCAGCATGAGTTCCGAATTACAGCTGCACGCTCACCTGCACAGCATCGTGGGTTCTAAATTCAGCGCGGGTAGTACATGCTGGACCCCCAGACACCTGTTCGGTGACGTGATCGGAATGTTTATCGTGATCACCTCCACCGGCGGCACGGTTTATGTATTAGAGGGCTAATCGGCACACGTATCTAGACCGCTCACCTGCACGGCGGCGTGGCGGTGGGGCGGGCGGTCAAGAATCTTGTTGACCCGCTGGTACTGGGTGAGCAGCTGGCCGCGCTCCTGGTGCTCTTTCTCCATGTCGTTGATGAGCACGTCCATGGCCACACCCTGTGGCGGGGCAAACACAACCCGTGTACCAAGTTCCATGCATGACATGTCCATCGAGTAGTGTGCTCGGCCAAAGGGGGGCCATGCCCGAGAGCATTTTCACGATCCGAACACCTTCCAAGAGGGGTTGCCGTGCAAAGCCGTAGGGATAGACCACGTTTTGCCATTGATTGAACAGCAATAAAAGGCACATGGAAGATTGCAAGCATACAAACGCGAAGGGGAACTCAATGGCAGCGAATGGAAGCTTCAGTCCATCCTCCTCCCCCCCCCCCCCCGCCCTAAAAAAAGAAAAGCTATTTTGTACAAAGCTTACCAAAGTTTCAACCAGGAGCATGGAATTCGTCGACCAACCTATTTGGTGACCAGAAGCATCTAGTTCAGACTTTAGCCTTCGTAGATTTGTTAACCTTTGGATCAGCTGCACTTCGATGGCCATATGATTCCTTCGAGTACTACGCTGGCAGCAGTATTTTGCAAAGGGTGCCGTGCCGCACACAAGCTCACCGTGTTGATGGATTCATAGACGGCGCCAGCTTCTGTGTCCATCTGCAGGGAAGTTGGGGCACATTGGTAAAAGCAAGGCATTCACAAACAGTAGTGGAACAACTAAGTAATTAGAAATAGAATCAAGTATGCTAGAATAAAGTATGTTAAGTAATTAGAAATAGAATCAAGTATGCTAGAATAAAGTATGTTAAGTAATTAGAAATAGAATCAAGTATGCTAGAATAAAGTATGTTAAGTAATTAGAAATAGAATCAAGTATGCTAGAATAAAGTATGTTAAGTAACTAGAAATAGAATCAAGTATGCTAGAATAAAGTATGTTAAGTAATTAGAAATAGAATCAAGTATGCTAGAATAAAGTATGTTAAGTAATTAGAAATAGAATCAAGTATGCTAGAATAAAGTATGTTGCAGTGGTCTAGGACGTACGGAGGAAAGGGCCCTACGCCCTAGCCAGTGGGATAGCTGCTACGTCCAGGATTAGTTCGCACAATTTCTCGCAAAAGGCAAACAAAATCCGGCAGAAAAGCCAGAGGCTGGCGCTGTATTGTCCGAGAAGCCAGAAGCTAGAAACCCTTTTAAGTCATGAGGTAGGAGCGAGGTAAAGTCGAGAATGCAAAAAAAAAACAACAGACCTGGAGTGTTGTTTCTAGTCGCATTCTTTGCCCGTCTCAATGGTGTGTCCTTGGTGAGTGTGCCTTGACTCCTCTAATCCATCATAGTGTCCCTTTCCTCTAGTTCTTTGCCTCCTCTAATCCACCACAATGTCGTGACCTGGTTCGTCAAATAGCATGTGTTAAATTGAGTGTATTGAAACCTCAATGCTGTGCTAGAAAGGTGCTCCCTTCAACCTTTACGCGGCGGTTCTAGGTGAGATTTTCTTTGTAACACTTGCGAGATATGCCAACGTAATGACAGAAAAGTGAACGGAAAGCAGGAGGAGATCCCACTAAAGCCGATACATAGGAACAAGCGTGGTTAGCCTGTACAATTACGCGGCAGGGGTCACTAGCCCTACAACAAACCCACCAGGTGTGCCATCTCCATCTTTAGTGTCGCATTTTCCTGGGCTAGCCGGGCGATCTCGTCTGCATGACAACCACCCCACATATTGGAGTCAAAGCAGGGCCCACAAGCAGGGCCAAAGCGTCAAAGAAATGCGGCTGGTCCTGTCCGAAATCTACAAGAACTCTCAATTTAACATCTCCGCCTTAAAAATATCACCATTTCACTAATTTCCCTGCCAGTTTCATGCCAACAGCAAAAGCATCCGGTGAGTTGGGAAGCCCGCCATCACCCTTCAATTAGCCAACTGAAAAAACTGACCAAAAGAAACCTTAACACCCAACTACTGAACATAGCTTTGCGAGCCAAATGATAAAGGTGTTAGCTGTCGGTTACCAGCTACAAGGCACGCACAACCGGCTGTGTGCATGCATTAGAAAGGAAAAAAAACGAGCCAGTCACAAATAATTTCAGGCGGCAAACTTCCCTCGAATGACTCGTACCACGAAACCCTGATTCGTGGCACTACTATGTAAACATTCGCAGCCACCACCGTCCACTACTTCGCCATCACAGCGCAGCCCTATCGCACGTCACACCTTCACCACTGTACTGCCATTAATGATTTAATACTTGCAGACACTCGCTTGCTCCATGGCTCCCGATCGCTCTGACACCTGGCAGGTCCCATCTTGCAACTAGACGACCTCCAAGTAGGCACCCGACCCACCTTCCCAGTAGGGGTCTCCAGATAGGCAACCAACCCACCGTCCCAGTAGGGGGTCTCCAAGTAGGCAACCAACCCACCTTCCAAGTACGCAATCTCCTGATTCGCCTCCTTGCCGGCCTCCTCCGATGCAGCCCTCCTCTCCTGCATGTTCTTCTTCAGCAGTGACTCCAAATTCTGTCGTACGCACACACAAACATGCTCACATCACACACATCCGCCACGCCCCATTCCCCTCATCCCCAGCAACTCCCTCCCCCCCCCACACACCGTCCATCCATCCCCACCCGTTCTGGACATCCCGCAACTCGTGAGTTCCATGCTGTAGATTGTAGGCCTTGTCATATACGTCAGCTTGAATAATACCACTATAACTATAGTACTACTATAACTAGAACTTTACTATAACCATAGTACTACTATGACTAGAACTTTTTAGGGTATATCCAAGGTATAACTCGAAAGTTACACACTACATACTACTATACGAAACAGGTAAAAACTCCCGATGCATCTTTCTTAACCCCCAGAAAACACCGTTTTGTCATGGCACGGCTGTTTGGTCACAACCACTGGGTCCAGCAGGTCACCATATGTTGAGGCGAAGCGCACAAGGAGATCTCTTTTGAGGGACTGAGGGAAAGCCCGGAAGGTGCGAATGGCGAGGGAAATCATGCATAGAATTCGCGAAAACAACGGAGTCACAGCCACTGTACACAGAGGCATATGCTACCATAGCATGCCAAGGCTGCATGTTGGCCATTCAACATCGTCTTAAGTCGTCTACACCGAGGGCTGATGATGCCGCAAGCTCGCCTAAAAAGTGTAGCGATGGATCCCTGGCACATCCCCACCACCACGTCAATCACCAGCGCCCAGGCACGCCGCGCCTTGGTATCCCCCTGCGCAGCAACACGTGCCAAAACAACTGGTTACTACTACTTCACTACATACTAGCCTAGATCAAGTGACCAACTGGCAAGCGCCCAGGCACGCACCGCCTCGGTCTTCCCTCATGCGGCCACGCGCCATGATTACGGCTGCCGCAACAATGGCAATGGCTGCCGCAGCAATGACTATGGTTGCCGCAACAATGACTATGGTTGCCGCAGCAATGACTATGGTTGCCGCAGCAATGACTATGGTTGCCGCAGCAATGACTATGGTTGCCGCAGCAATGACTATGGTTGCCGCAGCAATGACTATCGTTAGATCCCAAGCACGGCCTCAACTTTCTCGAGTGCTGCCATGCGCCGCAGCAGCCGGTTCCCACTACTTCCCTGGTGCTGGCACGGATCCAGTGGTTACATGGCAAGCGTGAGTGACCAGGGCACGTCGCCTCGGTCCTCTCGAATGCCGGGTGCGCTGTAATATAATGTGCCGCAAGGCGTCTATCACGTGCCGCAATAGCCCCTATACTGTGCCGCAATAGCCCCTATAATGTGCCGCAATAGCGCCTATAATGTGCCGCAATAGCCCCTATAATGTGCCGCAATAGCGCCTATAATGTGCCGCAATAGCCCCTATAATGTGCCGCAATAGCCCCTATAATGTGCTGCAATAGCCCCTATAATGTGCCGCAATAGCCCCCATAATGTGCCGCAATAGCCCCTATAATGTGCCGCAATAGCCCCTATAATGTGCCGCAATAGCCCCTATAATGTGCCGCAACAGCCCCTATAAGGTGCCGCAATAGCGCCTATAAGGTGCCGCAATAGCCCCTATAAGGTGCCGCAATAGCCCCCATAATGTGCCGCAATAGCCCCCATAATGTGCCGCAATAGCCCCCATAATGTGCCGCAATAGCCCCTATAATGTGCCGCAATAGCGCCGATAATGTGCCGCAATAGCGCCGATAATGTGACACAACGACGTCTATGGTTATAGAGCACACACCGCCTCGGTCTTTTCCAGCGCCGCTATTCGCCGCAGCAGCCGGTCCTCTTTCTCCTTGAAGCGGTGCAGCGTGAACTCACGCTCGCTGATCAGCTCCTCCACCGTCGCGTGCAGCTCGTTGCACAGCTCCTGGGGCACCCAAAAACAGGCAGGCATACAGACAGGGTTCATTTTTAGGTTCATCAGGTAGGGCTGTGTTCACTTAATACTTGTGTGCAGCTTGTTGCACAACTTGTGCGTGATAGGCGAGAGGGCAGGGGAAGAGAGGGACTTTGGGCAGAGAGAATTTATATATTCTGAATTTACTACACAACTTTCCATTTTATTTTTTTTTTCGCAAGGTGTTGTTGCGCCAGTATCGCACTGCACAGCTCCTGAGTAGAAGGCCATACGGCCCAGGAGAGAGGCACATGCGTGGATGATTGATGCCTTCGATACAGAGTTACCGACACTTGTGTGCAGCGCATGGCACAGATCCTTTGCAGGCAAGAGGGCAGGCGCATGGACACAGTACGGGATTGGGGTCATTAGATAGTGTCTTGTTAATTGCTCAGATAAGACACGGTGCGCGGCTCATTACATAGCTCCTGGAGGCTCGTTACATTGGCAGAAGGGCATGCATCTAGGTGGACAGTCTTACTCTGTGCCAACAAAACAAGTATTGTCATGGGATAGTCATGGAGCGCAGAGCCATGGAGCACGTAGTCATGGAGAACATAGTCCTCGTGACATAGTAGAAATAGAACATGGGATAAGATATCCGGTGCTTGGTGCCAGCATACCAGAAACAGGGGATGATGGGCCCATGCACACTGGTGTGGTACTAAGAAGGTCCAACGATGGCGGTCCACCCCCCCACTACGATGGTCCAATGATGGCGGTCCACCCCCCCACTACGATGGTCCAACGATGGCGGTCCACCCCCCCACTACGATGGTCCAACGATGGCGGTCCACCCCCCCACTACGATGGTCCAATGATGGCGGTCCACCCCCCACTACGATGGTCCAACGATGGCGGTCCACCCCCCCACTACGATGGTCCAACGATGGCGGTCCACCCCCCCACTACGATGGTCCAATGATGGCGGTCCACCCCCCACTACGATGGTCCAACGATGGCGGTCCACCCCCCACTACGATGGTCCAACGATGGCGGTCCACCCCCCCACTACGATGGTCCAACGTTGGCGGTCCACCCCCCCACTACGATGGTCCAACCATGGCGGTCCACCCCCCCACTACAATGGTCCAACGATGGCGGTCCACTCAGAAGGTGGTGTGATACTGATCCAGGGGTGTTCCCGGGATGCCAGGATTGCCCCTTACCACAAATGCCACTTGCTCCACAACGCTGATCTTGCGAACGCCGCTAGGCCCCTAAAGCTCACCTTATCATAGCTCCATGAATGCTCACTTCTCCCACACATTCTAATGCCGCATACCCACATGCCTGGCGATGCCGATGCCTTGCCAATGCCGCTCGCTCACGGCTGCTCACTCCATCTATTGCTTGTCGTAGGGAACCATCTTGCTCACGCCAGTAGGGCACGCACACCCACGTTGCCCATGCTGCTCATAACACGCTGGTTGCGAGCCACCTTGCTGTACTCCCGTCTTGACAAAATTTACCCCGTACACGTACTTGCCAACGCAGGCTCACGCCATTCCGCCAGAAGCACGTATCGCTCCACTTGCCCTTGCCCATGGATTTTCGCGTCCACTAGTGCCATGTGCTTAGATGGCTGATCAGATCGGCGGCGGCAGCTCCTAAGCATCAATTCACATTGCCGATGGCGCAACGAAATGCTCCATGTTCACTGAACTCTACTTTCCACTGCAGTCCACTCTTTCTCCCCTGATTGGCCCATGCCACTAGGCCACAAGCATCCCTTGCCCGTGCTGCTTGGCAAATGCTAGTTGCTAGTCACCCTGCCCATGCCGCCAGGCCACATGCAATCGCCTCGCCCCTACCAGTGGGCTATATTTGCTCACCGTGCCGATGCCGGTCACCGTCACGAGTCACTTCCATATGCCGGTCAACATTAATACCCGCCTTGCCAGTCGACACGAGCACTCAGCTTGCCGATGCATGCTGATGCGCTTGCCGATGCATGCTGATGCTTGCTCGTCGGCAGAGTGACACGGGTGCTCACCTTGCCGATGCCCCTGAGCCACATCCGAAAACCTCGCCCCTACAGGTTTGCTGTATTTGCTCACCTTGCCGATGCCGCTGAGCTGCGTGAGCATGCCCATCACAAAGAGGAACATGCGGGGGATGACCATGGCGAAGACCGGGCTGCTGAAGCTGGACGCTGTCACCACCACCTTCATGCAGAAGCTCAGAACGGCCTGCGTCCAGGCGACCAAACAGGTAACGGATTCGTCGCAAACGGATTCGTGACCAGTGGTCGGTTGCGAGGAGGCTTATGACTACGACGGCTGGCCGTCACGATCAGGTTCACGTAGAGGCTCAACATGAGGGCAGATGCGACGTGATTTGAGCACATGGCCTGCATTTGAGGAGATGCGGCGGCATGACAACGACTACGGCTCATGACTACTGCTGAGTGTGAAAGAGAAGCTAGATAATCAGGCGGAGCCCATTTTCGGAAGAACCGTTAGGTTCGCCAGAATTGGGGAAGCTTATAAAGCCGTACACGTGAGAAAACATAGGAATAGGGGATGAAAATCCGTCAATCCATCCATCCATCCATCCATCCATCCATCCATCCATCCATCCATCCATCCATCCATCCATCCATCCATCCATCCATCCATCCATCCATCCATCCATCCATCCATCCATCCATCCATCCATCCATCCATCCATCCATCCATCCATCCATCCATCCATCCATCCATCCATCCATCCATCCATCCATCCATCCATCCATCCATCCATCCATCCATCCATCCATCCATCCATCCATCCATCCATCCATCCATCCATCCATCCATCCATCCATCCATCCATCCATCCATCCATCCATCCATCCATCCATCCATCCATCCATCCATCCATCCATCCATCCATCCATCCATCCATCCATCCATCCATCCATCCATCCATCCATCCATCCATCCATCCATCCATCCATCCATCCATCCATCCATCCATCCATCCATCCATCCATCCATCCATCCATCCATCCATCCATCCATCCATCCATCCATCCATCCATCCATCCATCCATCCATCCATCCATCCATCCATCCATCCATCCATCCATCCATCCATCCATCCATCCATCCATCCATCCATCCATCCATCCATCCATCCATCCATCCATCCATCCATCCATCCATCCATCCATCCATCCATCCATCCATCCATCCATCCATCCATCCATCCATCCATCCATCCATCCATCCATCCATCCATCCATCCATCCATCCATCCATCCATCCATCCATCCATCCATCCATCCATCCATCCATCCATCCATCCATCCATCCATCCATCCATCCATCCATCCATCCATCCATCCATCCATCCATCCATCCATCCATCCATCCATCCATCCATCCATCCATCCATCCATCCATCCATCCATCCATCCATCCATCCATCCATCCATCCATCCATCCATCCATCCATCCATCCATCCATCCATCCATCCATCCATCCATCCATCCATCCATCCATCCATCCATCCATCCATCCATCCATCCATCCATCCATCCATCCATCCATCCATCCATCCATCCATCCATCCATCCATCCATCCATCCATCCATCCATCCATCCATCCATCCATCCATCCATCCATCCATCCATCCATCCATCCATCCATCCATCCATCCATCCATCCATCCATCCATCCATCCATCCATCCATCCATCCATCCATCCATCCATCCATCCATCCATCCATCCATCCATCCATCCATCCATCCATCCATCCATCCATCCATCCATCCATCCATCCATCCATCCATCCATCCATCCATCCATCCATCCATCCATCCATCCATCCATCCATCCATCCATCCATCCATCCATCCATCCACCGACTTTGTCCCGAATTTGCAAGCATAAGGGTGAGGTTCCTCTGAAAATTTGCTCCGCCGTAGAGTTTCAACGGGCAAGTTGCAAACACGCACGTTACTTGATTGTGAGAGTAAAAATGAAACGCGGGGCCCTCAAGACCACTGTTATCCCCAGGGACCACCTGCTTGGTGTGCACAAGGAATACCGTGGCCCTTCGTGCACATATGCGTCCACATGGCATTGCCACATTGTAAAACCCGCAATCACGCGAACTTATAAGACGCGAACTTATAAGACGCGAACTTATAAGACAGAACACAAGGGGATTGCACATGGGCATCGCCCCACAGCCATCGCCCCATGGCCCCCAGCTCCCTCTCTCCCCCCTGGCCCCCCTAAAACATCGTGACACAGCGCGGCAAAGGCCACCATGTACCCACCCAAAAGGCTAATGACTCCCACTGGCAGCCAAGTATAGGTTTGAACTGGCACCACCCAACCACACATAGGACGTGCTAGAGCGAGTAGCAAGGCAATTTGGAGCAAGAAAAAGCGTGCCACCCACCCGCACATAGGACGTGCTAGAGCGAGTAGGAAGGCAATTTGGAACAAGAACAAGCGTGCCACCCACCCGCACATAGGATGTGCTAGAACGAGTAGGAAGGCAATTTGGAACAAGAACAAGCGTGCCACCCACCCGCACATAGGACGTGCTAGAACGAGTAGGAAGGCAATTTGGAACAAGAATAAGTGTGCCACCCACCCGCACAAGGCGCACACACCCCACCAGCGCTCGTCGATGGATGCTCTTGCCATAGGTGCCACCCACCGCACATAGCCTGTGCACAGCGCACATAGGGCTAATCACTTCACTAGGTGCCCCGTAGGTGCCACCCACCGCACATAGCCTGTGCACAGCGCACATAGGGCTAATCACTTCACTAGGTGCCCCGTAGGTGCCACCCACCGCACATAGCCTGTGCACAGCGCACATAGGGCTAATCACTTCACTAGGTGCCCCGTAGGTGCCACCCACCGCACATAGCCTGTGCACAGCGCACATAGGGCTAATCACTTCACTAGGTGCCCCGTAGGTGCCACCCACCGCACATAGCCTGTGCACAGCACACATAGGGCTAATCACTTCACTAGGTGCCCCGTAGGTGCCACCCACCGCACATAGCCTGGGCACAGCGCACATAGGGCTAATCACTTCACTAGGTGCCCCGTAGGTGCCACCCACCGCACATAGCCTGTGCACAGCACACATAGGGCTAATCACTTCACTAGGTGCCCCGTAGGTGCCACCCACCGCACATAGCCTGTGCACAGCACACTTAGGGCTAATCACTTCACTAGGTGCCCCGTAGGTGCCACCCACCGCACATAGCCTGTGCACAGCGCACATAGGGCTTATCACTTCACTAGGTGCCCCGTAGGTGCCACCCTTCGCACATAGCCTGTGCACAGCGCACATAGGGCTAATCACTTCACTAGGTGCCCCGCCCACGTGCATATAGGCCGAGCTTTGGATTGTTGCCGTCAGTTGGATGCTTCATAGAAGGCGCCCCACCCACACGCACATAGCTCATGCTCATATTGGATGCTACTAGCTGAGCAGATACTAATACCTTTCAATAACCCCCACCCACCTGTAGCTTGAGCTCATGCCCTCTGCAAGCAGCAAGGACCTTTGTCCATGGGCGCCCCACCAACCTGCACGTAGCTCGAGCTCAGCGGCCCAACCCGGTTGCGTATGCCCTGCTTGTCCGTCTTGAGCCCGGCCTCGCGCTGTTCCAGGTCGGTCATCCACGAGAGGAGTGCCCGCATCTCCTCCTTTCCCAGCGTGGGCGGTGTTGACCCGCTGACCTGCAGGGAGCCCAAAGGAAAAGAAAGCAGAACCCGAAATATAGTAATACTGCTCGAAACACACGCCCTGATCAAGCAAGATGTTTCCGGCCCCACCATCTAGGTCATCTAGTCGCTCTTAGTGTCAGCCAGCCATAATTTCAATGAACAATTCCATCTCCAATTATATTCATCATCCTGAACGACTTGAAAACGCGGAGAAGATAATGGCAGGCTCGAGCTACCATGGTCCGGATTCGCCCGATTTCTGGCCTGCGCTGGTTGTCTCATCGATACGGTAGTTCATGGCAAGAGTGCACCATCTAATAAGCAAACGTGGTGTCTTTACCTTGACTGGACGGGATGGCGTCCACTAGACGCATATATTAAAAAAGTACATCCCGTTGACAGGGGTGTAGGTTGTATAGTAAGCAGGTTGGCTGTCGAAGAACTGATCACAAAGTGTGCATTTTCTCCAATGCCAGCAGGCGTGCGTTGTATCTAATGCCAGCAGGCACGCATACGAGCCAGCAAACGGTACCCCAATTCCAGCAAAGGGTACCCTCTGGTGTTTGATAAGATCGATTTCTGTTGCGAAGAACAGGGGTACCTGTGCGCAGTCAGGCATTTGGGAACGCTGCACAATCCATCACCACTGCAGTCTACGTGTTTCTTAATGTATTAACCCATACGCATACTGCAACCCATGCATTAATACTGCAACCCATGCGCGTACTGCGGGCACATTGGGCGACATTGGTCACATGAAGCATCACCAGCTCCATACACGTGGCTATTTCAATGCGGAAGGCATATGCGGAGGGCACTTCCCGACTGTTATGCACCCACCAAATGGCCACCCCAGCCCATGGCCAGTATTGCCCACCGTGCAGCCGCCGCCGCACATTGCCAGCATTGCCCACCATGTTGCCACCACAGGATGCCACCAACGTGCACTTTCCCATCTACTGCTCATCCACCTGGCAAGCACGGTGCGTGCATTGCCCACCACCAGGCAAGCCGCGCCCTCTAGCAACTGCACCAGTGTCGCGCCACGTGTGTGTGCTCAGGCATGGGCAGTGGCTATGTCCACCGTCACTGCCCAGCAGCACGCACCATGCACCGTTAGCACTGTAGCAAATGCGTGCACGCACCATGCGCGCGTTGTCCACCATCAGCCGCGCCTCGTCGTGCAGCGCCTGCACCATCGCCTCCATCGCCTCCAGGCTGGCCTTTTGCTCCAGGGGCAGCTGGCAGGCGCCCGGGTGGCGTCGTTGGCAAGGGCACGGTGCATGGAGTGGTGTCGTTGGCGAGGGCACGGGGCGTTGGAGTGGCGTCGTTTACAAGGGGATGGGGCATACAACTCTATCGGAGGGCATGGTTGGCAGGAGGTGGTGTTGGTGGCGAGGGCACGGGGCGTTGGAGTGGCGTCGTTTACAAGGGGATGGGGCATACAACTCTATCGGAGGGCATGTTTGGCAGGAGGTGGTGTTGGTGGCGAGGGCACGGGGCGTTGGAGTGGCGTCATTTACAAGGGGATGGGGCATACAACTCTATCGGAGGGCATGGTTGGCAGGAGGTGGTGTTGGTGGCGAGGGCACGGGGCGTTGGAGTGGCGTCGTTTACAAGGGGATGGGGCGTTGGAGTGGCGTCATTTACAAGGGGATGGGGCATACAACTCTATCGGAGGGCATGGTTGGCAGGAGGTGGTGTTGGTGGCGAGGGCACGGGGCGTTGGAGTGGCGTCGTTTACAAGGGGATGGGGCATACAACTCTATCGGAGGGCATGGTTGGCAGGAGGTGGTGTTGGTGGCGAGGGCACGGGGCGTTGGAGTGGCGTCGTTTACAAGGGGATGGGGCATACAACTCTATCGGAGGGCATGGTTGGCAGGAGGTGGTGTTGGTGGCGAGGGCACGGGGCGTTGGAGTGGCGTCGTTTACAAGGGGATGGGGCATACAACTCTATCGGAGGGCATGGTTGGCAGGAGGTGGTGTTGGTGGCGAGGGCACGGGGCGTTGGAGTGGCGTCGTTTACAAGGGGATGGGGCGTTGGAGTGGCGTCATTTACAAGGGGATGGGGCATACAACTCTATCGGAGGGCATGGTTGGCAGGAGGTGGTGTTGGTGGCGAGGGCACGGGGCGTTGGAGTGGCGTCGTTTACAAGGGGATGGGGCATACAACTCTATCGGAGGGCATGGTTGGCAGGAGGTGGTGTTGGTGGCGAGGGCACGGGGCGTTGGAGTGGCGTCGTTTACAAGGGGATGGGGCATACAACTCTATCGGAGGGCATGGTTGGCAGGAGGTGGTGTTGGTGGCGAGGGCACGGGGCGTTGGAGTGGCGTCGTTTACAAGGGGATGGGGCGTTGGAGTGGCGTCATTTACAAGGGGATGGGGCATACAACTCTATCGGAGGGCATGGTTGGCAGGAGGTGGTGTTGGTGGCGAGGGCACGGGGCGTTGGAGTGGCGTCGTTTACAAGGGGATGGGGCATACAACTCTATCGGAGGGCATGGTTGGCAGGAGGTGGTGTTGGTGGCGAGGGCACGGGGCGTTGGAGTGGCGTCATTTACAAGGGGATGGGGCATACAACTCTATCGGAGGGCATGGTTGGCAGGAGGTGGTGTTGGTGGCGAGGGCATGGGGCGTTGGAGTGGCGTCGTTTACAAGGGGATGGGGCATACAACTCTATCGGAGGGCATGGTTGGCAGGAGGTGGTGTTGGTGGCGAGGGCATGGGGCGTTGGAGTGGCGTCGTTTACAAGGGGATGGGGCATACAACTCTATCGGAGGGCATGGTTGGCAGGAGGTGGTGTTGGTGGCGAGGGCATGGCATAAGGCCAGGGGGTTGCCATGCACAGGGTACAATACATCAATCTTTGCTAGGAGAAGATGGCGGGTGGTTCCTTCCCGGGAAGGTGACAGAGCAGCGATTCGCGAGCGTTCTCCGCCCCGGGGGGGATTTTCGGGTCACTTCCGCAGAACAGCAAAAGGAAAGCAGAAGTTGGCAAAGGAAAAGAAGAAGTGCAGCAAAGGAAAAGAAGAAGCGCAGCAAAGGAAGAGAAGAAGTGCAGCAAAGGAAAACAAGAAGAACAGCAAAAGGAAAGCAGAAGTTGGCAAAGGAAAAGAAGAAGAATAGCAAAAGGAAACGAAGAAGTGCAGCACAGGAAACGAAGAATAGGCGCTCCATTTACTCACACGCGGATAGAACAGGCTCGCATGCCTGTGCCCGAAAGAAGGCATGACAAAGGCAGGCTAGCCAGCTAGCCCACCCGCCCACCCGCCCGCCTGCCCGCCCGCCCGCCCGCCCGCCCGCCCGCCCGCCCGCCCGCCCGCCAACTAGTCAGCCAGCCACATTCCCCCCCACCTTCATGCGCTGCTGCACTTGCGCCTCGGCGAACGCGTCCCGGGCTACGTCAGCGATGGCCTGCCCCTTGACGCCTCGCTTCGAGAAGTTGTAGCGGCCCTTCACCTCGGCCCACGCGGTGGAGAGCGAGGCCTCCACCCGCGCGGGCGCGCCGTCCGCCTTTGTGCTCGCCGACAACACCACGACACCCCCCTCATGGTCATCCCGCTTGCCGCCCACCTTGGTGGCCGCTGCCGCGCCGCCACCTGGCGCTTGCGCACCGGTCGCCGCACGAGAAGGCATCGCCGGTCTCGCAGGATGTGCGTGGGGGCTGCTGAGAAATTCAGTGAGCTTGTGCTTGGAGGATGACTTGGGCTTGGTCCCGACGTTCCCGCCGACCCGGCCCTTTGCATCCCCTTCGCCATCTGATGATAAGGGCGAAGAGGACAGGGACGAGGACGGTGTGGTGGAGCCAAAGGAGCCTGGGTGGCCAGACCCCGAGCGATACGGGCCCGGGCTCACGTCCTCATCCGAGCTGCCATCCTGAGTCGGCCGCGCACTATTACTGCCGCCCGTGCCGTCCCTCGCCGTTGCCGGCGCCGCTTCCGGCGGTGGCTGGGGGAATCGCGAGGAGACCTCCACATGCCGCGCTGGGGGGGCGCCCCCGGTTTGCTGGCTGGCCTCCCCCCTCGTCTCAGTCGATAATGAACGAGGCGACACCACGGGGGGGGCACTGCCAGCGGGGGGGCTGGGCCGGGAGGAATATATCCCTCCAGGGACATGGTCGAGGGAGTTGCGACGGGGAGCCCCATCGGTCGCGCCGCCCCTGACATGGTCAAAGGAGTTCCGACGGGGTGCCCTTTCGCTCGCGCCGCCCCTGGCAGCGCCCTGGCTGGGACCCGGCCCGCCGGCGTCCCCAAGGCTGCCCCGGCGCCTGCCGATCTCGTCGGCTTGGTTGGTGTGTCGGCGCGGGCTGACCCCGGGGGGGTGAATGTCCAGGCCTGGGACCGATGTGCTGGCGCGCCGGGTGTCCGATCCCAGAGTGGACGATGCCTGGGCGGGGACCGAGGGCTTGCCAGGGTGGCGCACGCCGATGCCGTGGGAGACCGGGGTGGAGGGGTTGGAGCGGGGGATGTTGCGGGGGGAGACGGTGGGCTGACCTGGAGCTGAATGGGCCGGGTGGATACAGAGGGGAGGGGGTGGGCCAGTGGCAATTAATGGCGGGTCAGCATGGGTCAGAAATGGACGATTGTGACAGGAGACTAAGAAATTTGCCCCGCAGGAACCCCCAATGCACATTCTAGACGGATGGCGTGATATCGAGCCGCGTATGCAGTGTGGCGTGACAGCTCGCGTCCAGGCGTGCACGGCAGACTAAAACACACAGTGCGCATAGGCGGACACTTGATCACACGACCATGCATTACCGGAATGAGTTTCTCCTGCGAGAGCGCGGAAGAGCCGGTCGGCGTCGGTGCTGTGTGGAGACTTGGTCAATTGACTTGCTGTATACACGGGCGTCGTCCCGAAATCACGGGCGCTGCCTCTCATGTTCGCCAAGACGCTGGCACCCACACGGGCGGCAGGAATTCGATGCTGAGCATCCGCGCTCAGGGCACCGCCACCTGCGGATGGCGAGGCCAGCCATGGAATTGGAAGTTTGGGAAGATCACCGCCCTGCGGCGACTGCATTGCTGAAGGTTGGCGCTTTGAGATTCCCCTTCTTTGGGGGGGCACGTAGCCCTAACGTCTGTAGATTCTCGGCCTCAAAGTGAAGGCTTTCGCATGCCGGCGTCGGCCTTCCCCACCTTCATTAGGTGCATATTATGGTAAGCATAGTGTCCGACTTGATACAGGTACTTGAAGTGAGAAGATCGCACTGGCTGCCACGGCCGCGTCTAAAATCACTCGTAAACTTGTTGATCCCAACGGGCTGCCAATTAATTAACAATATTCGGCGATCCCAAATTTACCTGGAGTACGTGGCTGTAATAATTGCCCGCTGTATGCCTGCGTGCTACTGAATACCTTCAGCCTTCAGGCTTCACGTGCCATGACGTCGCGCTATCAAGTAACGTGCGTGTTTGCAACTTGCCCGTTGAAACTCTACGGCGGAGCCAATTTTCGGAAGAACCTCACCCTTATGCTTGCAAATTCGGGACAAATTCGGTGGATGGATGGATGGATGTATGTATGGATGGATTGACGGATTTTCATCCCCTATTCCTATGTTTTCTCACGTGTACGGCCTTATAAGCTTCGCCAATTCTGGCGAACCTAACGGTTCTTCCGAAAATTGGCTCCGCCTGATAATAAGTCGTTTTCGATTCACGGACTTGCCACAGACCGCAGACGAACTAAGGCCGAGGCCCGAAGGGTAGCGATTCCATATTAACGCCGGCCGGAACTCCATAATGATCTATCCAGCCCTTGCAGATAAAAAAATTAGGGTTGGGTCCACGAGTACTAAGTCCACGAGTAGAAAAGGCGAGTACCGAGTAGTGAGTAGTACCGAGTAGTGAGTACTACTCACTACTCGGTACTCGCCATTTTTTTGGAGCCCGAGTAGTAAGATACTCGGTACTCGTACTCGCCGACTTTTTTTAGCCCGAGTAGTACTCGGTACTCGTACTCGCCGACTTTTTTTAGCCCGAGTAGTACTTGGTACTCGTACTCGCCGACTTTTTTTAGCCTGAGTAGTACTCGGTACTCGTACTCGCCGACTTTTTTGAGCGCGAGTACTACTCGCTACTCGTACTCGTGAAAGTATCAGATACTCGAGTAGTACACGAGTAGTACTCATGAACCTGAGATGGTCAGCATACGTACCATCAGCCCCATCCGGGCCGAGCCCGCTGGGGAATACATTGGCCGGGCTACACTTGGGTTAAGGGGACTCGCACGTCCAAAAGCCTGAAAAACAGACTTTAGTGAGTATCAGTTCCAATGCACATGGGAACCATCTAGTGATGATTGGGTACCATAAATATGATGTTTGGACATTCATACCACCACTTGTTGGGGGTACTACCCCCAACCACGCACCGGTGGCGAGCTAAAAATAGAAAAAGACGCTATTTATGAGATATTTTGCCCAAGACAAACCACTTGTCTAAATGACCTGCCCATACATTTCTGCAAAGTTCCCCCACTTTTTTAAAAGCTGGGCTATTTACATGGCCAAAATGGTCACATTTGTTTGAGTTATTAATTTTCCCGCAAAATGGGTACTTTTTTTAGCAAAAAAAAATAAATCAAATCATTAACACATCAGATTGGGTCATCCATACATTTTAAATTCCACTGAGTGGGGGGAAACACACTGCCAAAATTTGAGCTCATTCTGACAAGCGTAGCTCAAGTTATTGATTTTCCTGTGATGCCACCTGGGTAGACGCTAAAAGAGAATTGAGCTAGTGCTGAGCCAAAATGACATCTGTTTTGCTACCCTAGACACCCAAAAACATGCCCACTTTGATCACGGAGTGTGAGGAGGATGTCCGGAGCGTCATACGCCCCACCCCTCCATCGGCACAGCCAGCCTTGTGAGTCTACCCTTATCAACAAGGCTGGTAGGACGACACGCCTGAGCAGCATATGTCATGCCTATCTCAGGCTAATAATGTGCGATTTTGTGCCAACAACCAAGTTGTTCCACCCAACAACACATTAAAAACCCTGTTCCAAAATGCCCAACAAGCCGGACATGTGGAGGACCACACATGCAGTATATAAAGAGAAAATAAGCTGACTTTTTATCCAGCCAACCTGTGGCTAGCTGCTCTGGTTAGCATGACAAAGGCTATCATTTACTCAGTGGGAAAGGTGAAGAGACCATTGGAACAACCTACCTGACGCATGTGCCACCAAAGCATTGTGTCCCGCAAAATGCACACTGCCTCCTTTCTAACAAGGACGAGCCACTTTCTTTAGGAGACAGGTGCCAGCTCGTCAGTGTCTGGGGAAAATGATGCCGCTGCTTAGGAAGACCGCGTGAATTTCCTCGAACACAACTGTCTATAAAGCAAAAGAAATTTCAGAGAAGCATGTAAATAAAAGCATTACACCTTCCCGACAGGTTGTGGGCCACGCGCTGCAGCAAGCCAGCCACGTCACAGACGAACTTGCTAAAAAACATCCAGGAATCTAGCGATGCAGCGCCAGGACCCGCAAGTTCATGGCTGCATCTGGCCGGAAAGAAGGCAAAAAGCTTACGCTCAACGAGCTAAGAAAGCAGGAAAGCGCTATCTTAGGACGTTTAATACAAGAACGTACCATAACGGGCATTTATTCGTGCCCAGGCGCACAAGAAAGGCCACCCTTTCATGGAGAGGTCGGGCGCGCATCGCGCAGGCCTAATGTTATCTTACCGCAAAATGACGGGAAAGGTAAGGATAGCAGCGGGAATTTTTACGGCTTTAGAAACATCATTAAACTAGCTTCCATTAGGACCATCAAAACTGGCAACAATCGACAATCACACCTGCAGGCATCCATTATACTTTATTCATCCCGACAGAAATTCAGGCCGGACCCCCCCTGCCGATGGTAAAGAAAAAAAGCCCACGACATTATAGATCGCAACCATCCCACCATAAAGTAGAATCAGTAACTAATTTTCTCCAACAATCGAGCATTTTTTCTGCTTTCCGCGAGCCAGATTTGTCACGTTTCGTCTAAAAGCAGTCGCCATGGCCACTTCCGCAAGGGGTGCGCGCACCGTGCACCCACTTTTCACGGTACGGAGGGTACCGCGGAATTTTTTTGGCGCGGAAAAAATTCGCCGCGCCGAGTCCCCTTAAGATGATTACCCTGGCGGTAGACCACCCTCTCGTGGACCGCAGGGCCACTGATGTACAACATCTTTTGATGCATAGGGCGATAGGGGTCTGCGCTACGCTCCACGAGCGTTTTGGTCATGATGCATCATGCCTGTGCACGCACCCTAGTGAAACCATTGAGCACAGGTTTCTTTACTGTAATCTCCCTGGGGTTAGGACGTGGCTCATTAACATCTGGGCCGCATGGACGGCATCGCCACCCACTCTCCCAATTAGCGTGTGTACCATCATTTTCGGTATTGCTGGCACACCAGGGACCGAGCTTTCAGTTTCCCAAGCAGAATGGATATGGCTTCGCACTACTATGCTCATACGCGATCTGGACCATACGCAACGAGACAGTCTTTAAGGTCCGCGAGGAGTATACCCGCGGCGGCGTAGTCCGGCGCTTTATATACCTATGGAATGCGGCTATGCGCCGCTACTGGCTGTTAGCTCAGGAACAACACAGGGTGTGGGACCCAGGGCCCAATAACGACAAGCCCAGCCCGCTCCAGCTTTTTCATGATTTACTGGGCCGTAATCAGGTATTCACCAGTATGCCTCATGGCGACATTACTCAGGTCCAATGGCTTTCCTGGTCTAATAACGCGCCCTATTAGCCTTTCACCTGTCACCGCCACACGTGTGTGTGCCCACCTTCATTAGGATTCGCTGATACTCATTTCCCCTCTCACCTCTTTGGTCCATAATTGGCTAATAAAATATACCCATTTCCCCGAAACCTGAGATGGTCGAGTAGTACTCGAGTAGTACTTTAGCAGGGATTACCTACTGGCTATATTTGGAATAAACGTACACCTATTTACCTGGAAGTACTCGAGTAGTACTCATGTTCCGAGGACAATCATCATGGTTGTCATGAATAGCGCGAGACATTCGACACGGGTCGACACTGGCTGGCCCGGCCTCACAAGTTCGCAGCCGGCTCGGAAAGGAAAAATGCCACCCACTGCCCTGCCCACGGCTACCGCCGCCATCATTCTCTTCTTGTCATCATGTCGGACTTGCAAGGCTGTTGAGCATTATTATTTATTTGTTGTTCCGAGGGGTGCGGCTTACTCCTTGTTGACGGGGAAACAAGTTTATCCTCATAGCTATATTAATGTTTATTGTGGCAATAAACATTAATATTTGTTGTCTCTTTTTATTGTTATTTTCAGAAAGTATATATATATATTTGGCCCGTTACTTCATAGTTTTTTTTGTAAATTTTAGGGAAATTATATCAGCCAATAGTATCGCAGGTACTCGAGTAGTACTCGAGTACTACTCGGTACTCGTACTCGCCGACTTTTTTTAGCCTGAGTAGTACTCGGTACTCGTACTCGCCGAATTTTTTTAGCCTGAGTACTACTCGTTACTCGTACTCGCCTACTTTTTTGAGCTCGAGTACTACTCGCTACTCGTACTCGCCTACTTTTTTGAGCCCGAGTAGTACTCGGTACTCGTACTCGCCAAGTTTTTCTGAGCCCGAGTAGTACTCGGTACTCGTACTCGCCGACTTTTTTTAGCCTGAGTAGTACTCGGTACTCGTACTCGCTGCCAAAAATCCAGCGTGGACCCAACCCTAAAAAAAATTAGTGTTTTATAAACACAGTAAGATAGGACCTTGTAAGTCCTTAATCAACTCCTTATTTCCTACGTGCACAAAATTTCTTATCAGGCGGCAAGCAGGCGGAGCCAATTTTCGGAAGAACCGTTAGGTTCGCCAGAATTGGCGAAGCTAATAAGGCCGTACACGAGAAAATACTAAATAGTAAATACCAGTGTTGGGCGTACATGGCTTAAGTTAAGTCGACACTTCAATTTAAGTCGTAAATTACAGACACCACCAGTCCTGGCCGTTTCAGTTGCGTCGGCGGCAATTGCCTCTCGCACCCCTGTCGCCGGCACCTGCATTGTGCATGTCCATCAACAAGTCACAACAGGGTTCAGACCTTGGGCATGGTTGGAGTTTATTTGCCATTAAAATTAAATTAAATTCAATTATAACTGACATGCCTCCGTGGGGACTGAGATCATGATGTAGCACATATTCCTTGATGGATGGGTGGAGTGGAGGAAGCCGCGTAATCGACGGAACTAATCTAACTCTAAGCTATCTAGTCTAGAAAAACCCTAATTACACTACTCATCAAAACGCCTCCTCCTCTTGGGGGGAGGTGGCTTGAGTGCCCACAGGGGCTGGCGTGTGAGCCTTGACAATCTTCTGCCACCGCGTCTTGTTCTGCATGGCAGTCCAAAGGAGGGAGAGAGAGTGGATGCGGTGTTCAAACTGGGCTGGGACCACTAGGTCGGCCAGCAACATCTGGGTGTAGTTCGTGGCATGTTTCCCTACCCTTTCAGGAATGTCCTTGGGGCCAGGCCAGGTCAAAATATGCCGCCCTGGCTGGCCAAGCCGCTGGGGGCCGGCTAGACCAATTAATTAATTACTTAGTAACATAACTCCGTTGGGAGTACATGTAGCACATATCCCGGAGAAGGGGCATATGGCTTTTAATACATTCTGGGCTACTTCCTGCAAGAGTGGAATGTAAGCAACACTTGCTCTAGTGTCATGCAGTGTTCCCAAGAAAAGTCCTTATTTTAGGACCAGTTTGAATATATGTGCAAACATCAAATTTTGACCCTGGCATTTTTACCCATGGCAGATAACACACTTTTTGAATTTTGGACAAAAACCTGGGTTCAAATAATTACATTTAGTGCCTGAATGGACCCTGGCCCATGGCAGGCCTCAATTCTCAAACCGCGAATTTGGTCAAAATGAGAATTTAGGACCAATAGGAACAATTAGTATCAACGCATTACCATGCTATCCACACGGTCCCTTGAGCATCTTACAAGCGCTAGGGGACCCTACGAGGCCTTGGGATGGCGGGGCAGCGTATAACAAGGCCATACCCAGCTGCTGTGGCTGCCTCTATATATACGCGTGTCACAGATGGTGCAGGTAATGCAATATACGGTTGCATGGTTGCTGAGGTTGCCCGGCTTGAACATGGCCCACCCCTTGCGGTAAACTTTCTCTAAGCATATGCCAAACCTTCTTTGACATCACGGACATGCTGGCCACCACCCAGCGATGAAAAAACATTGCATTTGCATTGCAACTAACACATGAATGCAGCCAAATCAAGTTACAAAACAACGTTGTGCTAACCTGCAACGCTTTGTGAGTGAATTCAGGGTGCATGTCACACGTAAACCATACTGTATATACTGACCCCGAGAACACCCTGAACGACTGCAGGCCATAGGACAATGGTTCATAACTAACACATGAGTAAAACTGCTCTTACGCATGTGTGTTTTAGCTGCAGCGGACGACGAAGATAGCGACGTAAAACTGATTGTATGACGTAAACCAACTATGTGTGACAGTTATGTGCACAGAGAGCGTCCCCTCTTTTTAGGCATAGCTGGCTGACTCAAAGCACCACGACATGCAGCGTTGCCAGTTACACTCATGATCTAGGACACCCCGGCACGTACCCAGTGCTACTTACGTCGCCTCATTCCAGATGGTTGCAAAAAAGTCGCTGAAATCCGCAGCGAGGTCAGCTTTCCGAGAGCAGAGTGCACCAAAGCTGGCCAACCGGTTCGAAAATGATATAAACCTGGCACGCTTGTGCTGCGTTCTAGGTCCAAGAAATACCGAAAGTGAAGACCTATATAAGGTGCGCTCGCTGCCCAGCCTGAACGTCCCTAAAACGTGGTCGACAATGGAAATCGGGCAAGAATATCACGGCCCAGGCGCTCCCATGTCAAATACTCCGTTTATAAACTCCAGACTATAATCAGAATCGTCCAAAGAAATTTCCTGGCTTGATTCGCACCACCATTGCTAATACACTAATAACATGTTTGTGCCAAAATCGACCCTCCGCGAGCAGGCGATCTGCGACCCATTTGTGTTTTGCCGCTGTGCTACAGCGCTAAACATAAAAACTTGCGCAGAAAATTTTCACAGCCTGCATGCATTGACTACACTAGGAACTCGGCTTTGAGAATGGGTGAGAAATTGTGAGAAAAAGGGTGAGAAAGGTGAGAAAAAGGGTGAGAAATGGGTGAGAATGGGTGAGAAAGGTGAGAAAAAAGGGTGAGAATGGGGTGAGAATGGGTGAGAAAACACGTTTCTCACCCGGGTGAGATTGCCCCAAAAAGGTGAAAAAAGGGGAAAAACGTGAGAAAAATCTCAAAAAACAGGACATGAGATAAGTGAGAAAAACGGGAGGTGTGAAACGTGAGAAAAGTGAGAAAATCAGGACGTGAGAAAAGTGAGAAAAGTGAGAAAAACAGGACGTGAGAAAAGTGAGAAAAGTGAGAAAACACAGCGCTGAAAAACACACCCATAATGCAATATGCTGGCAGCAGACACATGCATGCAGTGCCAGTAACAACCGCTGTTCAAAACAGCACGAACAATAATGATTTTTTCATTAAATGTTTGAATAATTTTAATGTTTACAGCTGCAAGAACCCGTTGATTCAACTATTCAACACTGTTATGGCGTTATGTACATCTTCGGCATTCAAATATGCCTTTTCAACACAGTCTGTTATGGCGTTATGACATCTTCGGCATTCAATGCCTGTTCAACACAGTCTGTTATGGCGTTATGACATCTTTCGCATTCAATGCCTATCATCAAATACTATATGGTAGCTAGCTAAAAAGCGGGCCGGTCGACAGGGCGTCACATGCTGACTTGAAAGTGGAACCGCTTGCATTTTACTCTCGTGGTCCCTGCAAGAAATAAAGCAAACCGACACAATATACGCAAGAGGAAAAGAAATCAGATCCTTGACATAGATGTAAGCGTTCTACAAGGATCTTGAGCTCAGCACCACCTAAAAATCCATGCAGCAAATGTGTATGGCAAATCATAATTCCATCAACATACAATTCTACACATCCATGCATGCAAGAGGCCGGGGGAAAAAAAACAGGCCCTTGCAGATAAACATCTATACCTTCAAATGCCAAAATAATGACACCTATAATTCCCCCTAAAATGAAAGCAGTGCAAGAGACAAAAAAGACATCAGATCCTTGACATAGACATCACCATTCTACAAGGAAGAGCTCACCAGCACCTAACGGTCCATGCAGCAAATGTGTAGAACCCAACACTCACTCTTATGGCAAAGCAGCCCCATGTGGCAAGGCAGCACCATACACATGAATCACACCATGCGCCAGATGTCACACGAGCAAGGCACAACGTTGTCGTCGGATCAGAAAGCAACAAACGTGAAAACGCTAGCGGCCCAAATCTGAGATTCCGCGGAACACAGAAAATAAGAAAGCTCAGAAGCTACCAGCAAGGGATCGAACATATGACCTTTGGCATGATTTCGCGGCTGTGTGAGTCTCCTGATCCGAAGGCATCTCACTTAATTAACGTTTCGAAACAGCCAAACTGCGGAAAATCTCTTACCGGAGAGAGTTGCCAATATCAAGGAGACAACCAGCGCAGGCCAGAAATCGGGAGAATCCGGACCATGGTAGCTCGAGCCTGCCGTTATCTTGTCCGCGTTTTCGAGTCGTGCAGGATTATGAATATGAATGGAGATGGAAATGTGTAGCCTTGTGCATTGAAATTACGGCTGGCTGACGTGAAGAGCGACTACATGACCTACACGGTGGGGCCGGAAACGGCTTGCTTGATTGTGTTTCATCGTGGGCAACGAGTCCAACAACTACTTTCTCTGGGCGGCAAACTGCGGCAAATTGAACGCAAACCTCATCATGAAATCTTGACCGTCGAAATGTAACAATCCGACGACTTATGCAGTATGCCGCGTAATTTTCTGTTGCGGGAGAGCCGTTGGGCCGGTTCCCGACGCGGGCGACCAGTGGTTTGCGTTAAGTTAACTTAGCTGAAGTTCCCCAAGCCGCATGATGGCTCTCATCGACGGCCTCAGTCTATTGACGCGTCGGCCCGATTTTGGCGGCACCCAATTTGACCCCAACGGCACCTACCGACAAAGGGCATACGTACGTTTCACGCGCACCACGACCTTCGAGCTCTGCTATGGCGGTGGTGCCGTGGGGCCCGCATCAGACTGCGGGCCCTTATCTGCTTTGGCGGTGCTGCCGTTGGGCCCGCATCAGAATTCAGGCCCTTTATGCATGCGGGCCATTAATGCATGTTACTTTTTTAGTCTTCTGCATACAAATATGAAGCAATGAGGTCGTGTCCTCTGGATTTTTGCACTGCAAATGGCATTTGCACCGTGTGCAGTTCCTGGACGTTTGGAAACATGCATGATGGCATGTGGCTAATGTAATGACTGACTAGCTAGACCGTTTCAGTGGTTTTTCATTTGCGGGTATTTCCTCGTAAATGGTGGGAAAGCGATCGCAGCAATGGTTCTCACCACTAGACACTCCCGGCCAGTGAAGCTCGAAAAACACGCCCTGATCAAGCAAGCTGTTTCCGGCCCCACTGTATAGGTCATCTTACAGTCGCTCTTTGCGTAAGCCAGCCATAGTTTCAATGAACAAGGCTACACATTTGCATACTCTTTGCTTGGTTATCGGTGTGCCTTTGTTTGGATGCAGGGGGGATCGCTGTGCTGACACAACGCGGCAAGGGATTTGCTGGTAGAAGATGCCCTTCCCAAGGCTGATTACAGCGACCCTGCGAATGGCGACGAGGCCTACTGGTGAGCCTTGTTTTTTGCAAATGCTACTTACGCCGTCTGCTTTGGTTTTTTTAATTCAGTCCTATTGAAAGGCGCCTTGGGATTAGCCATGCAATCATGTTTTACTGTCACAAAGCCAGCCCTAGTAATTAATATCTAGTTTGTTTGGTTTTACCCATCCGGGTGCCATGATCTTGCCGCCAGTAAAAGCGTCCTGTGTTGTATCTGTTCTATTTTTTTTAATAACCAATACTTGCAATAATAATACTCTTTGCTGGGTTATCGGTGTGCGTTTGTTTGAATGCAGGCGAGATCGCTGTGCTGACACAACGTTCAACGTGCTTGCATGGGCATCATTAAACCTGACGCCGCTTGTGCCGCAAGGCATTGTAGCGGCGTGTGGGGGCGTGAAGCGCTACGCGGATTCTTTCCACAAAGTCAGGATACACGGGTTCAACTACCGCACGGAGGCTGCGGACCAATCCCAGGGAAAGCGGCACAAGAATGCGGGAGTTGCGGTGCATGGCCCGGGCGGTGTAGACTTTGGTTTCATTACACACATTCTGAAGGCCAGGTTAGAGTACCCACGAGGGGGCTGGGAATGGCAGCTGTTGTTGAAGGTGGAGCTTTTTGATCGCCTTCATGTCGCTCACCTGCCCCACGAGAGGTTGGTGGTCATCAGCAGCGCACAGGCCCCCAGGTCGTCGTGCCTTGTGTTGCCAGGTGCAGTGAGCTCAGTTGGGTATGTCGTCGATGAATGCTATGCTCCCGAAATGGTGGTAATCCCTGCCAAACTGCCATGGAGCATGGCACATCAGGCGCAATCTGCCCTCAGTAACCATGTGTATCACAGCGTGGCAGCAGATTTCCCCACCATGCCGCAGTTTGAAGTGATTGAGGAGGGTGAGCCGATGCCACCGCCACCGCCTAGTGGCAAGAAGAAAGGCAAGAAGAAGGGGTCCAAGAAGAAGAAGGTGGCAGCGGCAGACCTAGGTGATGGCGACGTGGTGCGCCGCGCTGGCAAGGCACCTGCTCGAGGGCGCAGCCGCAAGCGTGGTGCTCCCACAGATGCTGGACCTAGCCAGCCCACCGTTGTAATTGAGGAGGTCCCTATGGCAAAGAGGGCCAGTGGAAGGCAGCGTAAAGCTGTGAACTATTGCGACACTAGTGGGGATGACACTATGTCATCAGAAGATGATGTTGATGCAAGCAACCCCTCGGACAGCAGTTCTGAAGAAGATGACTATTGATTTAATTTGGGCATGACAGCATTGTTTATGGAATGATGTGCTGTTTTATATTGTATGACAACCCTATATTAATTGCACCTTTGTGCACCCTATAATGCATATCAAAGTGGTGTTGAGTTTTTTTTCACGTTCAGGACTTAATGAAATAAAGCTCATGATTTTTCTCGTGTTACACTCTTGGTGAGAAATTTCTCACCACGTTGACTTGTGATTTTTCTCGTGTTGGTGAGAAACTTCTCAATTTTCTCAATTTTCTCAATTTTTCGGACTTTTTCTCACCCATTCTCACCTTTTTTCTCACTTTAGGGTTTTTTCTCACCCCAATCTCACCAAAACCCCCTTTTTCTCACCAAAATCTCACCCTGGTGAGATTTTTTGCCTAGCGTCTGCGGAAAAAAATTGAGATTTTTCTCAATTTTCTCAAAAAATTCTCACAAAAGGTGAGAAAATTGAGGGTTTTGAGAAAATTCTCAGAATCTGAGTTCCTAGTGTATAACAACCTTTCGTTTTTGCTACTGGGCGCCCGAAATGATAAACGCACGTGAAAACGCCGGCCATGATTGTCAGGTCGCCATATCCACCTCAGATCATTCCCGCACCCACTTTTTCACTCCAAAATCGGTTATATTTTTGGTCGAGGTACCTACTTTCCCGCCATTATACCCGGTACCCGGGTACGGAATCCAGGTACTATGTACCGGTACCACGGGTCGGGTACATCATGCCGGGTACGGTCCACATATTGGGGTACGGTCGATATAGTGACCCCCCCCCCCCGGTACCTCGGTTATAGTAAATTGGTCCTAAATTTTAATAGGACAAAGTCCTAAATTAAGGACCGTGGGAGCGCTAACACTAGGTGCCTCAAGGACACCGGCACCACCATGCTGTCTCGGGTTCAACCCAGCTAAGGGGATCCCGGCATGGGGGAGGAAGATCATCATGGCTATACAAGAGCTAGGGCATGGCTTCTCAAGCGGCCGGTATACACACGGGATTACGGTGTGGCGAGCTATGGATGCTGAGAATGCTCATAACTTTTACATCCGGGCATGAAATTTGGTCGGGTACATTGCAGTAGAAGCGTCTTTTGATGACGAACACGATGATATAATTTTCAGCCGCCATCGCCCAAGATTTAGCGCAATATCATAAAACGCAGTGCAGGCAGGGATCGTATTTTCCGGAAACTAGCCATGGCGGAATCACCGTCAGCCGCCTCCCACTTCCCCGCCGATGGGGAGGATTCAGCGCCTCACACCATCACGCAACTAGTCGACGCTGTGGACACCATTGCGACCCAGCCATCGCCTGCTGAAGCCGCCATTAACGTTTCGTCTAAGCGGCATTGCACCGGCCCCGCCGACGAGATGGTGTCCATGCAGCCAGATCCCTCCGACTGCGGCTCCTTTTTCCAGGGAGGTTTTCCGTGAGGACGACCCCCTTGACGACGACGACGACGACGCCATCGACGACGCTGAGTTTAACCCAACGGACTTCATGCCTGGCGAGGCTGTCGCCGAACACCGGTTCTTTTCGCTTACCGCCGAGCAGGCGCAGGCTATCCTGCGCCACCTGCACGCCAACGGCAAGGAGATATATTTTCCCAGCACGCCTGGCGGGACCATTTCTATGGCGGATCTCGCCGACCTGGCGCTGCCACAGCTTCGTCTTTCTGTTTTTCTGAGCTACGCGAAGGCCCCTTGCCTCCGGGCACTTGTTGCCGCTTTGGCCGGAGGATGCCGATGGCACCGCCAATACCCCCATTGCTTCCCCGGATGCAACCCAGCACCGGCTCAACCAGAAAGTCGACGACATGGCCGCTCAACTCGGCGCCCTATCCATTGCTATCCGCCAAGACATGCACTGCTGAGCTCGATCCACTCCAGCATAATTGCCGAGGTCAAGGCCGCCATGACCAGCCCGCCCCAGCCAGCCGCCCCCGCACCGGCCACCAGCTACGCTAACATGGTGAAACAGACGGACATTGCCATCCTGATGGAGGATGCCGCACGCAGGGGGGCTGCAGCCCACAAGACTGCTGTCGAGGAGGACCAGCGCTCACGCAGTATAGTGGTCCGGTATTTCCAGGTCGCGCAGCAGCCAGAAACGGACCTGATGCTAGCGCAACGCCTGTACCACAGCCTCATCGTGGGCCGGCTGCATCTGCATGGGCAACGAACGCATCGATCCGCATTGAGTCGGCCGCCTGGATGGCGGGCCAGCCTGGCCCCATCCGGGTGACCTTCGCGAATGTGGCCAGCTAGCAAGGTGAAGGTACTCCAGGCCCGCAAGCTCCTGGGCGGGAGAAATGCGCCGAGCCTCGACGACCTACTCTCCCCGGCCCAGCTAGTCATCAAGAACGGTTTGCTGGGCAGCGACGTGGCGATCAAGGCCAGGCATGAAGGCCAGAAGGTCTACGTCCGCCTCGTCCACGACACCCCCGTGCTCTTCATCAACGGCCAGCGCACGGATGTGCAGGCTCCCAACAAGCGGCACAAGCCGGGCCGTCCCACTTGAGCACGCCCCAGCTGCGTCATCATCGTCCACGCACGTCCCGGGTATGGAGGGCGCCCGGTAAGGGCACACCCTCGCGGCCTCGCGGTACAATAGGCTTTGGGCACAGCCTTTATAAACAAGCCCCTTTCCACCCTCATGTCGCACCGTGCATGTGAGCATGATGAGGATGCAAGGTCGCCAGGCACGCCACGGTCAACCTTCCCGCCAATTTACCAGCCTCACACGCCTCCTGGCCCGCCTTGAGCGGGATGAGGCCCAGTCGACACGCCGGCGACCCCAGCCAGGACGGAGACGACGCATATCCGCCCTGAAAGAAAGACTCCATGCGTTGACAAGCATTAACCCCAATCGCCACCCTCCCCCTCCCCCGGCCCCCCCCCCCCCCCCCCCACCTCCAGCACTACCCTTCTCCACCCCCACCCCCACCCCCACCCCCCCGCTAATAGGGCAACGGCCCATTCTCATGGTATTGCAAGCTTTACTGACCCCTCAACCGTCTTTGACTCGTGACTAAAATGAGTCACGAGTTGCACAGTATGCCACAGGTGCCCCCATTCAGCCTAATTATTTTTTCTAGACCATACTAGGAACCAAGCATAACCATATTAGGGCCCACCTGGGGGTATAGTGGGTGGTCCCAGTGCTAGCCCCCCCTGCTCTATAAATAGCCCCCCCTCAGGGGGGTACGGTGAGTGTGCGCGGTGACACCCTTATAATGGATGATAGACCCCTTTCCTCAATGAGTTGACCCTGGGGTTGGTTTTGTAGATAGATTTTTTAGTTAGGATGGGATACAAACACTAAAAATTGTAACTCCCCCAGGGACCCATCAGCTGGTGCTAAAAATAACTGGTGACTATTTTGAGTCGCGAGTTTTTGGGGGGCTAAAATAGGCATCCTAATGCAGTTTTGAACATGGAAACGATAGGTAAGCATGGAGCTTATGGACAAACATGCATGCTAACACTTATTCCAACCTGTGTGCCACCAATACCTGCCATTACCACTACAGGTCCCTGCCGGATATGATTGGAGACGACTACGCGCGGGCCGCGAGTACGGGGTTCACAGCCTTATCATGCATGATGGAGCACGTATACCTTGGATTTCACCCTAGTATTTCAGGGGGGACTGCAACTGTACCCAAGCACTACATCCAAACACTTACATGTCTTGTTTCACCCAGGGACCCACAAGATAACGCTAAAAATAGCTGGTGACTATTTTGAGTCACCAGTTTGGGGGGGGCTAGAACAAACATCCTAGTGCAGTTTTGAACATGGAAATGATAGGTAAGCATGAAACATGCATGATTATGTTTATTCCGGCCTATGTGGCACAAATATATGCCACAATAAGCGTAAATGCTTGCAGACCCGCTGATGCTGTGGTACTTATTTTTACATGCATGATGGACCTTGCACACAAAGTCAAAACATCCCAGCACTCCTAGATAAATTAGTGACCAAGGGACCATGCATGCAGTAACACTGAAAATTGCCAACTAGAAATAGGTGGCACTGTGACCATCACGGAGCAGATTTTCAAACTGCACAAGTTATGCATAAACATGAAAGCTAATAAGACATGACCATGAAACAATAACCCATGCAGGCTAACAACATGAAACCAAATAACACATGCACAGGTGGGTCCATCAAACAATAACACACACTTCAAACCATGCCGGCCCATGGTGATACACGGCGCGCATGAGCGCGGGCAGGAAAGGCCAAACGCCATGCCACGTAGGCAACAAATGCTAGCATTCTTAGTCAGCCTCCGTAGGACTATATCCCAGGCGGACATGCTCCGCCCTGAGATGGCGGCGCCGCGCCACCCCCTTGAGCTTCCGGGTGGTGGCTGCTGCCCCCCTCGTGGTAGTGGCGCCCTTGAAATTCTTGGCGCATTCGCCACGCTGGGAGAGGCGCTGCCATACCCGCTGCTTCGTCACGTTGAAGTCCTGCCCGGAGTGGAAGAGGCCGAAGCAGTTCCGCTCGCTGTTGCTGCAGAACGCCATGTCACAGTGCTCGCACATGACCGAGGTCTTGTGCTTCCTGCCTTGCGCGCAGCACAGTTGGCACAGCACCTGCTCCAATCAGAAATTTGCCCATCTCATGCATTGTTAAGGGGTGTGCCACTCACGCTCACCTGGCTTGCCCGCCCCCTTGAGCTCAGCATAGTCGTTGGTCTCCTTGACAATCTTGGCCACGACATCACGTTGGGACCAGAAAAGGGAGAACAGCCCGAGGGGCCCAAACTTGAGCTGGGAAGGGGAAAGGTTTTGATAGCAGGCGGTACCCGTCATCGGCGACAGCACCGGAGTATCGGGAAAAGGAAGCACACCTGGCTTGCCGAAACCAGATTTCCAGACAGTCTCGGCTGGCTCCTCAGTGGCAGGAGTGTCGTTAGGAAAAAACGAATCATCGAGCTCAGCCTCACCGCTCGGCACCGGACCCTCCGCACCCTTCTGGTAAACAAAGTCGTCATCGGAAGCGTCCGAGACAACGCTCTCGCTGGCCGCCGCCTTGGTCTGACGGCGCCTTTTCGGGGCGTGGCTGATGGCTGGGTTCTTCTTCGGGTTGCCGACAGCGCGCTTCCCCGGCTCGCGTCGCTTGACCGGTGTGGGCAGCTCGATATCCTCGGATTTGTCGTCGTCGTCCTCGCCGGCGTCAGAATCGCTATCCTGGCCCTGCTCGCTATCATCGTCACTGCTACCTGCCGTTGGGACCTTCCTGGCTGCGTATTCTTTCACTAGAGCTACGTACTCATCTGAGCTGCACGAATATATGAAAATCTGCTCACGGGTGAATGGGTACGTGAGCTTGTCGTCCGGGAAATAGCACCGTGCACCATCTCCGGACCTGTTCACTGTCACTACCTTGCCCGGCAAACGTACCTCGCTGTGTTTTTCCCCATACTGCTCTATCGCCCAGTCTCGTCCGAATTTTTCCACAGGCACTGCCATGAAAATGCCCTTCTTTACCTTGAAAGTCCGTATATCTGCCTGCATTTCGTCCGCCATGTCTACGTCCGCGCTCCCCCCCTTTTTCGCATCCTAGAACTTCGTTTTCGTACGTTTTTGTCAATTTTTTTTACCGCCCAAACCTGCATGCACCAGGGTACCCTGTTGACTTTGACCAGGGTTTCCACCCTGATACGGTGGTCAAATACGGTCAGACAAGTGTCCTACGGATAGAGTGAATCTAGATCTTTTCGATGGTCTAGTTGGTTCCCGCCAAAACCTTCCCGCCAAATCCCTACAGGGCGCACAAACTCATGCCGAATGTGAGGCATGAGAAAAACTCGCAGTCGAAAATCGGCACGAGGACGGTTTAGGGGTTAAAGTGCGCACCCTCCCTGCAGATCCTTCTACGAGCGGCGGCACCCCAGCACGCCAACGCGTCGACGAGCTGATCGCCTTGTGCACCGACAACAAGATAGCTGTCCTCGGGGTCCAGGAGCACCGACGCACCGTTGACCCTTGCAGCACGGGGTCAACGGTCTGCTGGTCGACGACCTGCGTGCGGGCTGGCGGTTCCACTATGGTGGCGGCGACGCGCCGGGTCAAGGTGGTGTGGGCCTCTTGTGCTCGCCGGCAGCATCAGAGCAGCTCCAGTCCATCGTGCTGCGGTCCCCGCGTGTGCTAGTGGCCACTTTTTCGGCCACTGAGGGCCATTCACACCACACGCTAACCGTTATCGTGCATGGGATATGCACCACATGCGGGTCGAGCTCAGGCGGAACGTGAGGCCTTCTTCGACGCCCTCAAGGAGGCGGAGGCCAACATCCCAGCTCGGCACTTCCTGGTTATGCTGCTCGACGCCAACGCCACGCTGCCAGTTGGCACAGTGCATGGGGGCGCTCAGTACTCCCCAACCGACACAACAGCCAACGGTAACACGCCTTTATTTGCGAATCTGCTGGCAGAATCTGCGCTGGTTGCATGCAATGCTTCTTTCGCACGCCCCACTGAGCAGCTTGCCACCTTTTTTGGGCCGTCGGATCGAGTGGTGTGCCTTGACTATATCTGCGTACGTCGGGCTCAGCGCCCCTCAGTTAATTGTCGATGCTCGCGTCCTGCAAGATTCTGTCTGAGCACGGTGGAATCTGATCACCGTCTCGTGCTCGCTCGCATCAGATTGCGGTTTCCTGGGGTGAAACCGTCGCGACAGCTGGCGCCTCAGCCAGATCTGAAGGTGCTCCGCGGATTGTGCTGAAGGATGCCGACAAGAAGATGTCAGCAGCAGAGCATGCAGGCCGCTATGTCGCACAGGGATGATTTCCTGGCCGTTTTCGACGCCCGGGGCAGCCGACAGCAGTTACACGCCATTCCGCCGCCGGGGGATATTTCAGTGATCCTCCGCGGTGTCGCTGCCAAGTATCGCCTGGCTGCCCGCACCCTCCCCACCTTGCCTCTGCGCCGACAGCTTGCTGTCCACCGCCACGCACCGACAGTACGTGGTCGCCGCCAGGCAGATGCTCCACCGCAACAAGGATCCGATCGCCATGCAAACCTGGGCTGCAAGCAGAGCTCTCTGCGGGCCGCCTACGAGCAGGCTGAGAAGGCAGATGCTCAGCAGATGGTCAAGGACCTGCGCAGCTGCTACAGTAGCAGAAGCACGACGGCAAGGGGGCCTGGTTCTGGTACAAGCGCCTCGATCGGGCACCCGGACGGCCTCGGCCGGCCCCACCGCCACGACGTCCCCGGCGCCCCAGCCAAGCGGCTTCGTACCTGGGCCACGGCCACGGCCGAGGTCGTGGGGACAGCTGCGCCGCCCCCGCCCCTGCTCCCAGCAGCCGCCGCCCGCCCGGCCGCCCTGGCCGGCCCCGCTGGGCCCCCGGCCCGGCCCGCGCCTAGGTCAGCGGCGGACTACCTAGTCCCCCCGCTGGTCGGCCCACTTGGCGACCCGTCTGACATATGCCTCCTTTCACCTCTCGCGAGGTCACGGAGGCGGTCCAGCGCCTGCGTTATGACGCAGCCACCGGCTCCGACGAGATTCCTGCCGCAGTTGTAAAACTTGCAGCCGAATTCGAGGACACAGTTGTTATGCTGCTCTTCCGGGACATCTGCAACCGCCTTCTGCTGTCGTCGCAACCACCTCCAGCGGCCTGGCAACACAGTTTTCGCACGATGCTGTACAAGAACAAGGGGTCGCCTGCCGACCCCGCCCGGCAACTACAGAGGGGTGTGCATTCAAAGTGCCCCCCTCCGTCAAGCTTCTTATGCGGCTCATCCTGAACCGCCTGCGCACGGCCCTGGCCGGACGGTCACCTCAGCGAGACTCAGCACGGCTTCCGTTCAGGTCGCAACACAGTACAGGCGCTCTTCGCTACTCGCCGATCCTGCATGGTGGAGGAACTGCAACGCCTTCAGCCCGGTGAGTCCCCTTTGCACCTTGTGCTGGTGGACTTCATCAAAGCCTTCGATTCGGTTTTCTGGCCTGCGCTTTGGGACATCCTCGAGCTGTTCCGGATCCCCCGCCCGGCCCCTGATTGCTGTCATCCGCAACCTGTATGAAGGGTCCACCACTTTGGTGCGCACCTCTTACGGGACCATGCACGCCACCATGCCCTTTACAGAAGGGTGTGTGGCAGGGCTGCGTGCTGTCGCCCTACCTGTTCATTATTGTGGTCGAATACGTAATGATTCAGGCGCGCAAGCGATTTGCCCGCATCGTGGGTAGGGAACCAGGGGTGCAGGTTGCTAACCACTTCTGGCATGGCGGAGCGGACACGGAGATTCGGCTGGCAGACATCATCTACGCAGACGACACCACCCTCTTCGAGGACACTGGGCACGTGCAGACATGGCTTGACTGCCTGGCTCTCGAGGCTCGGGCAGTGGGGCTTGAGGTCAGCAAGAAGACAGAGGCCCTGGCGGTTGGGCTCACCTGCACTCACCGCCACCCCTCTATCTCCTCGACGGCTCTCAAGTCCTGTATCGGGACGGCGTCAAGCTGCTGGGCAGCCTGCTCCCTCAGTAGCTGCGAGGTCGATGTGGACCATCGCATCTCCCTCGCCTGGCACGCTTTACGCCAGTACCGGGCCCTGTGGCGCAAGCCCCTGGGCAAGATCGAGAAACAGGACCTGCTCAAGGAGTCGTCCTCGTCCTTCCTGTTTTCACGTATGGGGCCGAGACGTGGACCCTCACCGCCGACCTGGCCCGCAAGCTGGACGGCGCGGTCACCAACATGCTGCGTTCCATTTTCAGAGTAGGATATGCTGCTCATGTCCGCAATGAGGACCTGTACCAGGGCATATATATGCTGCCTTCTATTCCCCCAACCACCGGCCTGACATCGTGGTGCTGGACTTTGAGGGGGGTGGCCGGCATCTGCTTATTGACGTTTCGGTGGCGCGGCCCTTGGCTCTTAGCCACGTGGCTGGGGCCTCCCTCACGGCAGGTTACACGGCGGACCGGGCGGAGCGGGCCAAGCTCCTGGCCTACGGCGACGTCGGGCACCATCGTGTGGTGCCCTTTGTCCTGGAGGAGTTTGGGGCCATGGGGCCCCTGACCTCCGCCTTCTTCAAGGAGTGTTGCCGGCTCCGGGAGGACCGGCTGGACCTGGAGGGCCAGCGGGCCCCATGGTCGGCGCGGACCTGGACGTCATATTGGCGTCAGCGCCTGTCGGTGGCGCTGACTCGGGCCATGGCTGACATCATGCTCCGCCGTACGCGGGCTGATTTTGCGGTGCAGCAGGGCTATTAGGTTCCTCCCGTTAGGCGTTTCCATTGGTCTTATCGTAGTATAGAGCTTTGACATGGCTCTGTATATAGGTTTATAGCTGGGCGTTTGCTTTGGTTTGAGTGATTTCACTCTGCTGTAAGTAATTATATTTTTAATATATATTAAAAATATAATTACTTACAGCAGAGTGAAATCACTCAAACCAAAGCAAACGCCCAGCTATAAACCTATATACAGAGCCATGTCAAAGCTCTATACTACGAAGTACGATAAGACCAATGGAAACGCCTAACGGGAGGAACCTAATAGCCCTGCTGCACCGCAAAATCAGCCCGCGTACGGCGGAGCATGATGTCCGCCATGGCCCGAGTCAGCGCCACCGACAAGCGCTGACGCCAATATGACGTCCAGGTCCGCGCCGACCATGGGGCCCGCTGGCCCTCCAGGTCCAGCCGGTCCTCCCGGAGCCGGCAACACTCCTTGAAGAAGGCGGAGGTCAGGGGCCCCATGGCCCCAAACTCCTCCAGGACAAAGGGCACCACACGATGGTGCCCGACGTCGCCGTAGGCCAGGAGCTTGGCCCGCTCCGCCCGGTCCGCCGTGTAACCTGCCGTGAGGGAGGCCCCAGCCACGTGGCTAAGAGCCAAGGGCCGCGCCACCGAAACGTCAATAAGCAGATGCCGGCCACCCCCCTCAAAGTCCAGCACCACGATGTCAGGCCGGTGGTTGGGGGAATAGAAGGCAGCGCCATCCGCATCCTCGGACCGGATGTTCGCGTGGGGGAAAACCGACCGAATCATGGCGAGCACCACCGTCAGGAGGACAGTGTGCAAATACAAATACCAATTCTGATTCTGTTGGCCCCCCATGCAGGCAAGGTAGTGAGTCCCCGTGGGATCCAGCGGCTGCCCACAGCTACCACAAGGCCGCCCGGCCGGAACAAGAGGCTGCGGGGCAAATAGCTGGTGCCGGAGCGCCACCGAGTAGTGGCTGGGAGCCAAGGCGAATGGGGGGCCATGGGAAGAGCACGAAGGTACGCCGAGCCCACACTCCGCAAGGAAAGCGAGAACAGCCACGCACGTCCCTGGGCGTTGAGGTCCGCGAAAAGAGCAATCCAATCAGCCGTGTGCAGAATACCCGCGTAGGTTTTCTGGTGTTTATCGATGACGCGAGCAGGGAATGCGGCGGGAGATTGAACGGAGGCGACCGAGGGAGTGCCGCGAGGGAGGTGGCGCTGTACCGCCTGAGCGGCACGGACGGGAGAACAGGCCTGCTGGATCTCAGCATAGGCCTCCTGGATGGCGGTGACGAAGGGCAAAGGGCTGCTGGGGTCCAGGAGGTCAGGCGCTGCCGTTGCCAAAAGGGGCAGGAGCCGGCAGCTTTCCGCCCACGACTGAGCGACGGAGCCCAAAAAGGCTGCTGGGGCCAGCCGGGCGGCACGAGTCAGACCGCAGCCACCCATCCGTGCAGGCAGGGAGGCAATGCGAATAGCATGTGGCGGGAGGTCGGGGCCCGGGACCAGCTGCGCCAAGGCCGACTGGATGCGTTCGTCGTGGCCCTCGGCGGCCAGCCGGACCTGAGACGGAAGAGCGCCCCGGAGCCAGTGAACGACGCGAGGGTGAGCGCAAAACCACAGAAGCAGACCCTTGGTCTGCGAATCATGAAGGCGCGCAATCAAGGGCAGTACCTCAGTGCGTGCCTCGAGGGCGGCCCGCAGAGCATCGATGACAAACGCGGGGTCGCCAACCGGAACGCCGAGGACATCCAACCCATGGAGGCGCTCGTCCCGGCCCAAGAGCTGGGGCGGAAAGCCGGAGCAATCACCTTGGGGCGAGTACACCGCGCACTTGGCAAGGGTCAACTGGAGGTTGATGTCGGCCACCGCGGTCTGCAGTGCCAGCAGAGCCGCGGTGGTGTCCGGCACAGGGCCCAGCAGGTAGATATCATCCAAGTAGGCCTGAATAGCGACCGCCGGGTGGGCAGCATGGACCGCTTGGAGGCAACCCTGGAGGGGGGCGGCAAAGTACAGGGGTCCCAGGGGGTCCCCTTGCTGGGTGCCCGACCGCGACAGCAGGCCGCCGCGAGTGCCGTCCTCCATGATGTGAACCAGTTGGCCGGGCTGGCCGTAGCACACGGCTGTCCAAGCGTACAAGTCCTCGAATAATATATATGCCCTATATCACCAGCACCATTAAGCAGCGGCGCCTGCAGCTATAGTAGCCGGGCACCTAGCTCGCAACAACCAGGTAGACACCTCACGTGGCCCCCCCGCAGGACTGCGACCAGCTCAGCCTGGCCGGCACCTCCTGACGTGGCCGGGCCGGGCAGTTAGAATATTGCGGCGTCAATATTCTGATCACTCTTGAAGGAATAGTGCCGGGTGCCAGAGCCTAGAGAGCGCAGGGCTAATTGCGCGGCCCAGGGGCCGGAGGCGTAATTAGGCTTAATTACGGAGGCCAGGGGGCCGGCGTAATTAGTCTGCGGAGGCTGGGAATTCGTGAGTGCGCGGGCTGGCAGTGGGCTAGCGGCGAGCGAACGATCCTCTTCCCGCGTGTCAAATTTACATGTTAAGCAATTAGCCCGGCTAACTGCTTTTATACGTCGAAGGTTCACTTCGACTACTTGCGCGCTAAAAGCAGTTAGCCGGGCTAATTGCTTAACATAAATTTGCCGCACGCGTGAGGTCAGGGGTTCGGTTCCTGCCGGAGCGAATTATTTGGGAAATAATTCCGCCAGGCGCAGGTGCCAGAATTGCCGAGCTTCTAGGAATTAAGTGCCTGAGGTTTCCTAAGAAAGGGTTGGAGTTAGAATATTGCGGCGTCAATATTCTGATCACTCTTGAAGGAAATTGCCGGGTGCCAGAGCCTAGAGAGCGCAGGGCTGATTGCGCGGCCCAGGGGCCGGAGGCGTAATTAGGCTTAATTACGGAGGCCAGGGGGCCGGCGTAATTAGTCTGCGGAGGCTGGGAATTAGTGAGTGCGCGGGCTGGCAGTGGGCTAGCGGCGAGCGAACGATCCTCTTCCCGCGTGTCAAATTTATGTTAAGCAATTAGCCCGGCTAACTGCTTTTATACGTCGAAGGTTCACTTCGACTACTTGCGCGCAAGTAGTCGAAGTGAACCTTCGACGTATAAAAGCAGTTAGCCGGGCTAATTGCTTAACACGGGCCCCGGCCCTGATGTTAGACGCCGCAAGGCCCGCACCTTCAAAGAACAGCTAGTAGAGGACATGGGGGGCCTAGGCCTCTCCGTGATTTGGAAGAAGATGATGGACAAGGCCAAGTAAGCCCAGGTCATAGAGGACAACGAGCCCCCCCCTGTGGGGAAGCGCCCGCATGTGCAAACCCGTGGGAGGCACACCAGACAGCTCCGGCCCCTAGGGCAGCGTGAGGCTGTCTAGATAGATGTTGTAGATAGAATGCTGTTAGATAGATGTCCTAGGTAGCTGATGTAGATAGATTAGACCGGTAGGACTGTTTGCACCCATCCCTCCATCCATCGGGGTTAATGCTCCGTGACTCCCCAACGGGAGCACGAGTCTAATTAATTCATTAATTAATTCTCAAGCGGCTTTGTACCTGGGCCGCGGCCACGGCCGAGGTCGTGGGGACAGCTGCGCCGCCCCCGCCCGGCCCTGCTCCGCCCAGCCGCCGCCCGCCCGCCCGGCTGCCCTGGCCGGCCCCGTTGGGCCCCCGGCCCGGCCCGCGCCTAGGTCAGCGGCGGACTACCTAGTCCCCCCGCTGATCGCGGCCCACTTGGCGACCCGTCAGACATGCCTGCTTTCACCTCTCGCGCGAGGTCACGGAGGCGGTCCAGCGCCTGCGTTATGACGCAGCCACCGGCTCCGACGAGATTCCTGCCGCAGTTGTGAAAGTTACTTGCAGCCGAATTCGAGGACACCAGTGTTATGCTGCTCTTCCGGGACATCTGCAACCGCCTTCTGCTGTCGTCGCAACCGCCTCCAGCAGCCTGGCAACACAGTTTTCGCACGATGCTGTACAAGAACAAGGGGTCGCCGGCCGACCCCGGCAACTATACAGAGGGGTGTGCATTCAAAAGTGCCCCCCTCAAGCTTCTTATGCGGCTCATCCTGAACTGCCTGCGCACGGCCCTGGACGGTCACCTCAGCGAGACTCAGCACGGCTTCCGTTCAGGTCGCAACACAGTACAGGCGCTCTTCGCTACTCGCCGACTTGCGGAGGAACTGCAACGCCTTCAGCCTGGTGAGTCCCCTTTGCACCTTGTTGTGCTGGTGGACTTCATCAAAGCCTTCGATTCGGTTTTCTGGCCTGCACTTTGGGACATCCTCGAGCTGTTCCAGATCCCCCGCCCCCTGATTGCTGTCATCCGCAACCTACATATGAAGGGTCCACCACTTTGGTGCGCACCTCTTACGGGACCATGCACGCCACCATGCCCTTTACAGAAGGGTGTGTGGCAGGGCTGCGCGCTGTCGCCCTACCTGTTCATTATTGTGGTCGAATACGTAATGATTCAGGCGCGCAAGCGATTTGCCCGCATCGTGGGTAGGGAACCAGGGGTGCAGGTTGCTAACCACTTCTGGCATGGCGGAGCGGAAACGGAGATTCGGCTGGCAGACATCATCTACGCAGACGACACCACCCTTTTCGAGGACACTGGGCACGTGCAGACGTGGCTTGACTGCCTGGCTATCGAGGCCCGTGCATGCAGTGGGGCTTGAGGTCAGCAAGAAGACAGAGCCTCTGGCGATTGGGCTCACCTGCACCCACCGCCACCCCTCCTTCTCCTTGACGGCTCTCGAGTCATGTATCGGGACCGTGCCAAGCTGCTGGGCAGCCTGCTCCCCAGCTGCGAGGCTGATGTGGACCATCGCATCTCCCTTGCCTGCAGCACGCGCGTTATGCCAATACCGGGCCCTGTGGCGCAAGCCCCTGGGCAAGATCGAGAAACAGGACCTGTTCAAGGAGTCGTCCTCGTCCTTCCTGTTCTTACGTATATGGGGCCGAGACGTGGACCCTTACCGCCGACCTGGCCCGCAAGCTAGACGGCGCGGTCACCAACATGCTGCGATCCATTTTCAGAGTAGGATATGCTGCGCACGTCTGCAATGAGGACCTGTCTGTACCTTGGCATGCCATATATCACCAGCACCGTAGTCCGTAAACTGGGTGCTATGTACAGCACCCAGTTTTGGTACCCGTCACATTTCGCGAATTTCCGGGAGCGCCGCGCCAGATGTGACGGCAGCAAGTGGTCCAACGTGTCCATGAACTCGTGAGCATTCAGAAAAAGTTTAGGGTTGGGGGCGTAATTCGCCATAGCCTGTAAAATATAGCCCAGGAAAGGAAATTATCACGTGACTTTGGCGGGAAATTTTCACTCGCGCGCGCGCGTAACGAGATATGGCTGCCAACGTGCCGTTAGCAAGGAAATTTTGCGTCTCGCGGCTAGAAACGGTTCAGAATGTTGCTCAGAATGGTGATGCGTGATTTTCGTTAGTCAGGCATGGCCAGAATTTCAGGATTGGGAAAATACAGGTGGGAAAATACTGCCTTCTTGGTCGTCAGTGCCAGATGGGCCATAGCGTATCGCCTTTCGATTTTCTCCTTATGGCCGGGCAGTGTGCGCAAGCCCGAGCATCCTGTTTATTACGGGACATCCGCTGCACCATTTAATTCCTGGGGCTGCGGATGCGTTTATAGGCCATCTATGCACGGAGCATCAACCTGGTAATCATGGCAGATGCATGCATGATGCGGATATGGCGGCCTATCTATGCCTGTATAGCATTAGTATGTGTGAGATATGAGGGTCCCGGCCAGCAGAATCCGGAAAGGTCGTGATCGAGCCAGGTACGGCCACGTTTTTGCGTGTTGTTTGCAGCGGAATACGTCTTCCATCCATTACACTTCACGAGTTTATTAGTGCACCGTTCAGCAAGCTTCCATACCTTCTGTAGAGGGTGGTATTAGCCATGAAAGTGCCCAGTTTGTGGCATGTCTTTGGATTATATCATTCCGTTAGTGCAGGTAGGCAATGTGTTTGTATTCCAGCACTTTTGGCTGTCTTTTGTTGCTTGTTATATTGCATATTTGTGTTGCATGCCATAAAGACCTGTTTACAAGCGCGTATTGACGCATACCCATGTGTCATATGATGAGCGTGGTGCCATGGTCAGAATGCATTTCTGAGTGCACCCCCCTTGGTTGGGGACCCCTGGACTATCAATTGAAATTATCCGATCATTAAAATGATTTTTGAAACCCTGCCCTGGATTATAGGGGTAGGTTCACTTTTTCTTGCCTGAAAAAGATCGTCTTTTAGACAGCTTTGACAGCTAACATCTTCCAAACCACTTGCTGGACTCAAGATGTTATTGCATATTCTGAAAGCCCTTGAAGTGTAGATATTCCTGGCACCTGGGTTGAGGGTATTTGGAGTAGTCTATGAGTTATGATTTTTTTCATGTTCAGGGGTCAAAAAGTGCCAAAAAAGGCCTAGCGGACCATAAGCAGCGGCGCGCCTGCAGCTCGTAGGGCACCTAGCTCGCACCAACCAGGTAGACACCTCACGTGGCCCCCCCGCGGGACTGCGACCAGCCCAGCCTGGCCGCCACCTCCTGACGTGGGACCACTTTTTGATAGATTTGATATTCAAATAGAAGTGCCAGAAATTAATGCTATGGAATTGGAGAATCCCCGTGATGTTAGACGCCGCAAGGCCCGCACCTTCAAAGAACAGCTAGTAGAGGACATGGGGGGCCTAGGCCTCTCCGTGATTTGGAACAAGATGATGGACAAGGCCAAGTGGGCCCAGGTCATAGAGGACAACGAGCCCCCCCCCGTGGGGAAGCGCCCGCGTGTGCAAACCTGCGGGAGGCACGCCAGGCAGCTAGGGTAGAGTAGGGTAGAGTAGATGTTGATAGCTTTAGATAGATGTTGCATGAGGTAGCTGTTGTAGATAGATTAGGCCGTTAGGACTGTTTGCACCCATCCATCCATCCCTAGTGGGGTTAATGCTTCGTGATTCCCCAACGGGATCACGAGTCTAGTTAATTAATTAAAGGCTTCTCAACAGAGAGCGTCTCTCTGCGTAGGCATAGCATGGCTAAATTCTTAATGCAACATCCATGGGAAGTCCCATTATAGGCATTGCTTGGGTAAATTTTTCAGGCATCATCCATGGGGGCCATTATGGGCGCACATGCGCGTGGGCCACATGCTAGGCTAAGCCTGACTTATCTACAGTACTGGCATATATTCCCTAGTCTGAGGTGGCAGGAGGTGCCTGCCAGGGCTTGTGGTCAACGTGGATGACCGCCCCCCTCCAGTATACCGGCTTCCCCCCTGCGCTCTAGCTGCCGGAGCTGAAGGTAGGTCGGCCATAGCTCGCGTCGCCGCTGTTGCTGGGCCAAGGTCAAGTCGTGGTCCAGCGTGAAGCGAGTCCTTGAGAGCTGCTTGCGGCATTTAAGGAACGCCAGCTTGTCCGCCATGTACTTAAAGGTGAGGAGCACGGGTGCCGGGCCAGCCTTACCCCGCGCGCGGGGGAGGCGGACAGCCGACATCCGCAGCTCACCAGTGAGTTGCACTGATGGGGGCAAGAATGTCGCGCTTAAATGCCGCGAGAACGCCCATGGAGGTCTCACCTGCCGGCTGGTCGAAGTGCTTGACGATGACATTGTGGCTGCGCTGGTTGATGTCGGCCTCCTCGCGAAGGTCGAGGGCTTGTTGCTTGAGTTGTGCCGCGATGGTGGAGGTGGTGGAGGTGGTGTGATGCTTAAGTAAGTCCGCCCAGGTGGAGGGAGCATCACCAGCCAGGCCAGCAGGTTCCGGCTGGGCAGCGATGTCCTTCACCGCCTGGGCGGTGAGGCCGGCGGTGTCATGCAAGCACTCAAGGGCGGTGGCGGTTGCTTGAAGGCGCTGGTCGAGGTCGAGGAGCTGGGCTTTGATGTCGGCAGTGGAGGCGGAAATGGCAGTGGAGGTGGAGGCGGCGGTGGTGGAAAGGTGAGGAAGTTCAGTAGCCAGCGTGCCGCCCATTGCTGCCACATCGGCGGCAAGGGGGGTCACGTGCTGCTGAAAGGCTTCCGTAAGGATGGAACGAAGTGTGGGGGCGGAGATGGATGGAGCCCAGATCTCGCCGTCAGAGCGCATGAGAAGGGAGTTGAGGATGGCATGCTGGAGTTGGGGGCGGGGGCACCCGCACATCTGGCTGATGTTGTGCCAGCGGCCGCCGTCCCAGCAGAGGAGGCGATTGATGTCGTGGAGATGGAGGCACAGGTCGTAAAGCGAGGCGTAGTCCCCGAAGAAGATGCAATGCAGAGCTAGCATCGCTCGGAGACATGTTGGTCCAGTCGTGATCATCGACCTTGAAAGGCTGGGGCCGAAAGCGCGGTTCTGAGGGGCGTGAAGACCCTCCTGTTTTGTCGGCTGAGCGGGTGCGTTTAGGGTCAGGCGATGCCGATGGCGAGGCATTGAGCCCGGGAGGGTGCGGGGCGACCACCAGTGCGTGACTAGTGTCACCGCTGCCTGCCGGACCTGAGGGCGAAGCTGCAGCCTGAGCTGCAGACGTATTTTCACGGCCGAGCGCATCCGCCAAACTGCGTTGCGTCGAGGAGCGTTTGCTCGTCATATATTGCGTAATAGCTTCGGAAAATTATATCAGCGTGTGCGTCTTAGAAAGACGAAGCGATAGTGATATTCACAGCTGAATTCGGGGCTCAAACGTGAAAGAGAAGTTATGAGCTCTGCCGTCAGCCATGGCTACCTCGTGGCTCGTGGCTAGACCAAGGCTCGTGGCCAGACCAAGTGCAGTGTCGACCTGGCTGGTGCGAGCAAGATGTCCTACAAATGCTATCCTACGCAGCCTAATCTCGTCCGTTAGTGCCCATAGGGATGCCAATAGCTTGTTGGTATCTACATCGCCCGCAAAACAAATGAAGTGTGTAGAGCCGGAATAGGGATGACTGCCACAAAACTGCGTTTGCTACCCCTTCTATTACAAATACAAAAGATTCCTACCTGTTTATATGGCACGCGGGGGGCTACTCGCTTTGCAAAGAGCCTAAAGTTAATTATTCCATACACGCGGCGGGCTGTTTAGTCTGCTATCAGCAGAACGTCGACCACACGTCCAGTGTGCATATGCCATGCAAGGAATCGGGCATGCCATGCTTGGGACCACAACGGCTGGTGGTTTCACTCCTTACAAGGTCACCCACTGTGTGTCCCTTCAATTCGCACTATGCGCTCGTTACATTCGTTCGCTATGAGCGCTCGGTACAAATCGTTCATGTTACACTGATCAAGCAAGCTGTTTCCGGCCACACCGTCTAGGTCATCTAGTCGCTCTTCACGTAAGCCAGTCACAATTTCAATATGAACACGGCTACACATTTCCATCTCCATTCATATTCATCATCCTGAACGACTCGAAAATGCAGAAAAGATAACGGCAGGCTCGAGCTATCATGGATTCTCCAGATTTCTGGCCTGTGCTGGTTGTCTCCTTGATGTTACGCGTATGCCTTTGCTGTATGCGTTCACTGTATGCATTCACTACAGGCATCCAACATATGCTTTTGCGATACAAGCTCACTCTATTATTGAGAGGACCTGCGCAGGCCAGAATACTATAGTATATTGACAATTGTATCAATGAGAGGACCAGCCCAGGCCTGAAATCTGGAAGATCCGGAACATGGAAGCTCGAGCCTACATGCATTTACTTTAGGTCCCTTAGGTGGTGGCCACGCTCACGCGCTCGGCGCCCACGACGCCCTGCCTGCGCGCCTGCTCCTTGAACAACCCGTCCAGCAGCGGCTGCAGCTGCTTGCGCGAGAACTGGGTGTTGCCCTGCGCGAACACACGCACGCTCGGCGAGAGGCCTGGCACGATGGCCTTTTTGAGCTGGAGAGCAGCGTCCCCCGCCAGGCTCTCGGATATCGAATGCACCAAGTCCTCGTTGTTCCCGCAGATGGCCATCTCCCGCTTGAACTCCTTGCGCTCCGTGTAGTATGCCGAGAGTACGACAAGGACGTCGAGGGTCATCTCGTTGCGGAACGTGACCATGGCGTCACGGCCGCCAGAGTTACGCTTGACGAGCTCGGCCAGGCTGACGCGGACCGAGCTGCATCCGACGATGAAACGCGAGAGCACCCACTGCTTATAGTCAAGGAGAAGGACCTCCCGCGCGGAGAGGTCGTTGTCGCTGAAGCGGGCCTCCTGGAGGTGGATGTAGAGGTGCTTGTGGCCGTGGCGGCCCGCCCCGTTGATGCACAGCGCGGCCATCATCTCGTCCAGGTCCGTGCAGCGGTTGGTGGACTTGTCCAAGTCGACCGTGTCCAATAGTATCGCGGACAGGAGGAGCTTGGAGATGCCCCGGTCACCCAGCAGGTGGCTGGACCGCCGCGAGATCTCGTCCGCAACCAGCGTGGCGCACGAGCCGACCTCCTGGATGTTGGAGGACTTGAGGCTCGGGTACGGGAGCACGTCCTTCTTGTGGTGGTCGATGATCTCGACCACCGCATCTGCCAGGGTGGACTGGGAGGCCGCCAGGGTGTTGTGGTCGACCAGGATGAGCTGCAGCCGGTTGGCCTTGTGCAGCTTGTGGAGGTCGACCTCGTCGATGAAGAGAAGCGCCGGGACGTCGACGCCCAGCTCCTTGAACAGCTGGACGGTCTCGAAGCGCATCCGGAAGTCGGCGCGCGGGATGTTGATCACGGGCACGAAGATCGCGCGCGGAGCGATGGAGCTGGCGTCCGTCTTGCCCAGCGTCTCGATATGCAGCAGCAGCGCGTAGCTGAGGGCGGAGACGATCGAGTCCAGGTCGGCAGATTCATTGCCGATGACGATGGTGCATTTCTGTCCTGGCTGCTGCCGGTGAAGTGTGCACAGGAGTGCCTGAGCCTCGAACAGGAACGAATTCAGCTCGTCTATGGAAGGCTGCAGCTTTTTGTCTTTCTTCAAAAAGCTGGCACCCGCATCGTGCACCTCTTCATCTGGCTGTTCGTCGTAGGCGGAGTAACCGACTCCTGTACTCGCGGGCTTCTGTGGTCGCGTGCCGCGCTTAATTTCCCCCGGCATTTTGTCCCCTTTTTTCTGGTCGGGCTTCTTTGTAGGCGACTCCTCTTCACTGCCGCTCTCCTCTTCTCCGTCCTCCTCTTCTTCCTCCTCTTGGCTCTCGTCCTCCGAGTCCTTCTCTTCCGCCTTCCCTCCGAATATACCCCAGAACGACATGTTGACTACAACACAAGGCTCCCAGGAAAACCGGCTGTGCCAATGCTGGCCGAGGAGAAAACAAAAAAGCTGCAACGTCGTCGACCTCCAGCCGTTAAGCAAACATCGCGTAAAACCTTTCCCACAACCTCGTTTCTACAGTGTGTGCCCGGCGAAGCGTTGTGCAGGTGGCCATGCCACTAAAGCGTGGCATCATCGTCTCCCAATCGCAGGCTATCATGCAATAAGGCCAGCTCAATACTTGTACATAGATCTGCCAGTCGATCGCGGTCAGTCCAGCCAAGTCACACCGTCATAATTCCTGCCATGCCCAGATACGGCAACTAACCTACGTGGTCGCTGGATCTGCTACAGCATTCAAGCTAGATTGTTAGTACAAATCCTTTTTTTATTAACCAATGTAAGTAGACAAATAGATAGTACCACCGATACTAAATATATCCGGCCCTCGGCCACTATAGATTCTCTGCTGCCCATGTGCGGCGTGGGACACAACAACAACAACAACAACAACAACAACAACAACAACAACAACAACAACAACAACAACAACAACAACAACAACAACAACAACAAGTAGACAAATGTTTGTTAGGAGTTTCCGGTAGTTTTTTTCTGGGTAGAAATGGGACAGAGTATCTGAAATCCGGCTAAAAGTCTCGGTCTGTGTGTGAACAGCCTGTTGTGTTGTCATAGGAGGGGTGCCCCATCGGGATTCCCCAATCAGCCATTTTGCTCGTTCCGGTGCCGTCCCCGTCGTCCGATTTTGGACGGAGCATGTTGGCTCGCCCAAAAAGAATGGGGTTTCGTCGTCCAGTGGGAAAGGAAGAAGTCCAAGTGGCTGGCCGGAAGGAATTCAGGGTTTCACTGAACCTGTCATATTTATACATCATAATCCTGTTCAGTTCAGTTCAGTTCAGTTGTTCATGTATGGTGTCATCACTGTCATGTCATATCTCCTGCCCATGTGCCGCGTGGGCCTCAACAACAAGACACAAGCAAACAAAAAAAAAAACTGGTCGGAAGCCTGTGCATACTGTACCAGGTTCCCGTAGCAAAAAGAAAAACTCGGAGCCTGCTCGGAGCAACAACTGTAGCAAGATTCTGACTTAGAACGTTATCGGACGGAGTGCTAGATTAAAGGCTGTTTCTAGAACAGATATTACGGGCTACGGCGGATAGAAACGAATCTAGAATTTGTATTTTTAGCATTTCTCCTATGTATCTATCCAATTTCGGTGGCTCGACGTTGACAACAAATTATTCGAGGCCGAAGTCCATTGCTGCGTGAAGCAGGGGCGTTGCATCCATATATTGTGGATACGGAGGAGATTGACTCTCGTTAAATCTGGACATTTAATATTTGACGCTATATCTTTTCCATAAAGACAACTCTGCTCTGCTCTGGTCTGTTTCCTTCTGTGTGCACGAGATATGCCGACACTCCTAGGTGGTCATTAGCTACCTTTTGATCTATTTACGCCGTAGAGAATGCAGCATTATACACGTCAACAGCTTCAAGGTGGAATTAAGTATGGAAATACTACGAGGGTTGGCAACTGGAACGAAGGCCTTGAAAACGAGGAGGCGGCACTCAAGGACTACATTCAAAGAAAGGAACGGGGTGAACTCAAGCTTGATAAGTTTCAGGAAAGAATGGCCATTGCCAAGCGACCAGTAGAGCTCACGACCCCTGTGGCTGACGGATACGTCCACTTTGGGTCCGTTGTTCAATTAAAAAGCTTCCATACTGGCGGCGTGCTTGCTGTAGATGTGGGAGACAAAGATCCGCGAGCAACGCATCACTTATCGTGCGCTGCCACGGTCACCAAGGAGATTGAACCAGTCGCCCGTACGACTTTCATTCTTGCCAAGTACGTATTCGACCCATAGGCTTGCCGGGGTGTTGTGCTATGTGGAGCAGAGACAATGTCCATGGCATACGGCTATACGTTTGAGGGTGCTCGCAATCTCAGTTACCTCCCACTGTCCTGCGGATAGCGTGCATAGCCGAGCTACTCCCTAGCATCCATAAGTCGCCAGAATAAAGCACTGCTGGCTATGCAACGGCGTCCTGTTACTTCTCGTGCCCGCTTAAGTTTTAAGCCACGCAGAACAGTGTTCACGCTTGACATCCAAGTGTCTGTGGCAGAGGGTTTGAACACACAAAACAATTCCTAGTGGTACCAAGCTTATGCTGGTTGCATGCAAGCACTCTGCTGGGTTGTAAATCGAAGATAATCTCCTTTCGTAATACCTAAGATAGCTGTTATGCTGATAGCAAATGTTTCACAACTGCTTTTCCTTTAGCTCGACATGCATGCCGCCTGCCTCACATGTCCTCCTTGTACTCGTGCCTCTTTGCGACCAGCCCAGCCTTTTCCATTCCTTCATGCATCAATGCCCCTCAGTCAAATGTCTCCCCTCCTGCATACCCCTTACTATATACCGTAACTATGATGTATGATATCAATCATGTGCGCGCTATTTGGTGTACTAGACGCTGTTTTGAATGCTAGACGTGCCTTAGATCTGGTCTTGATATCCTATTGTTCTGCAGCGTTGAGGGGAGTGTTGCTTCAAAACTGTATGTGTGCCCACTGTGTCGCCCATGGTGTAAGGAAATGTAAACGTAACACAAAATGTTATTGTAATGGAATTTAAAAGCCGAATCATCCTGCCAGTGCCTTGAATTCTTTCCTTCCCCTCCCGATAAGAAATGCCTGAATGTCCAATAACACTTCCCTTTTGCCCTCTGCCCCCCCCCCCCTCTGGGTACAAAATTGCTGGGTGCAGCTCTCCAAAAAGCGCCCTCGTGTTTTTGCTTGTTAATAATGCTCATGAACAAACTGCTCTCCTGTTTACTTCTTGTAACGTCCCCTCCACTTGTTTCTTCTCCCCAGGTACAAGGCGCCCAAGACGGCGAAGCTGGAGCCCTTCTATCCCGACGATCTGGTCCACTACGGCCAGAAGGTCCGCCTCATCCTCAACCCGCTGGCGCTCAACCAGGCGCCTGGCGACCTGGACCACGCGCTGTACCTGCAGTCGCAGCCGACGAGCACGACCTCGTACGCCAAGCACTCACGGCACCAGGAGGTGCGTCGCAATAATAGGTTTAGATTATGCTTCTGTTAGCTTGCTTGGTTTTTCTTGGATGGTATTGTGTACGCCAAGCAGTCGTGGCACCAGGAGGTGGGTGCTAATTACATATTTGGATGGTAATACTTTTTTAGATTAGGGGTTATATTGAATCCTAATGCTGTGTACGCCAAGCCCCCGCGGCACCAGGTTTCCGGAGGTTGGAACTCATAGTTGGTTGAATCGTTACTTGTGTCTATTTACATGTATATTGCCACATCGTGTTGACAGTATTGCTGTGTATGCCAAGCACTATGCCCTCTGCCAAGCGCTTGTTCCCCTTTGCCCCCCACCCATGCTTGCCTTTGTTCCCACGCTCTGTCCCGTGCTGCCCCCCCCTCCCCGGCCCCCAGGTGCGTGCCACGGAGGAGCGCAACTACGGTGCCGTATGGACGGTGCTGTGCCCTCGCGTGGAGGACCGGCTGGTCTCCGAGGGCGTTCCACTGGAGCAAGGCGCCATCTTTGTGCTGCAGCACGCGGGCACCGCGCAGGGCCTGCTGTGCGACGGCACGCCATACAAGAACGACTTTGGCACCGAGTCCGAGGTGTGCGCGCACTCGGCGACGACCAAGGGGAAAGGCCCCGCGCCCTCGCTCACGGAGAAAGGCGAGCTGTCGCCCAACTGGTGGTCGTTCATCTGCTCGGACACAGTGGCCACGTTGGAGCTGCGCCGGCCAGGGTGGGACGCAGGGGCCGCCGCGCTCGAGGCGCTCCGGGAGGGCGTGCAGCAGCTGGGGGTGGAGCCGGCTCTGGTGGAGGCGGCGCTGAGGGAGCGCGACTTTGACGGCTCGGGCCAGCTCAAGGTGTCGGACTTTGTTGCGTCGATGAGAAAGGTTGGTGTGTCGGTGACCGAGACGCAGGCGGGCGACATGTTGAAGTATTTCGACACGGATGAGTCTAAGTGTCTGGGGTTGGGCGATGTCCTAGGCGCACTCTTCGGGGCGCCATGAGAAAAAAAGGAGAGAGAAGCCATTCGCACTTGACAAGAACCCCGTTGAGGATGGGTGGCCCCTGGGCTTGGACATGACATGATATGGCACGTGTAAGGAGACAGCAGCGCGGCAGAGCAAGATCGGCGTCCCAGCCTCGATGGCGTGGGTATCTATCGATCAGCACCTGCCGGAAATCACAGATGTGAGAGGACGAGGAGCATACTGGAGGCCAACGCATACCCTCTTATTTGCGGCAAGAGCAACTTGGCTAGGCTTATGAAAAAGGTATCTGTGAATGTATTAGTTGTCTCACTTAAAGTATTTAGTATTGTTGTCTCACTTAGCATTGTGCATTTATGTAGTGTGACTTGAAGTGATGTTTATAAATTTGTGACATGTGCAATCGGCATCTCACTTACGGTGTCTTCACACTAGGGGTAACCTCCGGGGAATCGTTTCGTAAACGCGATTTCCTCCGACATTCTGGCGCCAGTAGCAGTCAAAGCAATCCAACGCGCAGAAGGGTCGATGCGGAAATTCCCGGGAATTGTTCCGTGGCAGCTGGACACGTTCACACTTTGTGCAATTCTGCACTGAGAACTTCGGGACGATGTACGTAAGTACTTGTATGTCATGCGCATGGGCATGCCACGGAGCCTCCTCCCCAGCTGCGAGGCTGATGTGGACCACCGCATCTCCCTCGCCTGGCACGCTTTACGCCAATACCGGGCCCTGTTGTTACGCAAGCCCCTGGGCAAGATAGAGAAACAGGACCTGTTTAAGGTCCTCGTCCTTCCTGTTCTTACGTATGGGGCCGAGACGTGGACCCTCACCGCCGACCTGGCCCGCAAGCTGGACGGCGCGGTCACCAACATGCTGCGATCCATTTTCAGAGTAGGCTATGCTGCTCATGTTCGCAATGAGGACCTGTACCTCGGCATGCCATATATCACCAGTACCATTAACCCGTGTTTTTTTAATTAGAACGCGATATATCGCGTTGTAAGCTTTTTTTAGAACGCGTATAGCACCTAAGGAATTTTTTTTAATGGTCATGTATATACTTTCCTGAAAGCCCATAAATCAAAGGATTTTTTGAGCTGCTCAGACCTACAAAATGCTAATTCATTAGAGAGATACACTGGTTTGAGTACAGGGGGGTCTGACCATGACCGCGATTTCTTGACCCTAGGTCACAAGTCATGTGCTTATTCCCAAATGGTTCATGAAAAAAATCTGGCTTCTTGCACGAGCTATGGGCAACATATGCAGGCTATGTGAAACAAAACTCAGGCCCATTGGGCCACTGGAGCTATTTTTCATTAGCATCACAATTACAACGCAGTGGGAAAAATGAGAGCCCTTCACAACATGACGCAACGACACGAGCCCCATAAACGGGGCCATAGTGAGCTTGGAGGGTCAAAACGTTGAAAATAGGTGTTGTATAAGTTATACAGCATCAAACATGCATCAAACAGAGCGCCGCACTTACGTTGTTCATGCGCATGATCCTCAACCGCCTTCGTTCTGCTCTCGACTGTCACCTTGGGGAAAGTCAAATGGGCTTCCGTCCTGGGCGCAACACCGTCATGGCCATCTTCGTCGCGCGTCGCCTCTTCGAGGAAATCGCTCTCCTGCAACCTGGTGAGTTTCCCGCCATCCTGATCTTCGTCGACTTCATCAAGGCTTTTGATTCTGTCCTCTGGGACGCTCTATGGGCTGTACTTGCTCGCGCTCGCGTCCCCATGCACTCCCCTGATTACCGTCATCCGCACGCTGTATGAGGGGTCGACCACTTCGGTGCGCACTCAACACGGCATTACCCCGCCATGCCCACTGCAGACCGGCGTCTGGCAGGGTTGCGTCCTGTCGCCGTACCTGTTTATTATTGTAGTGGATTATGTTATGCGCCAGGCACGTGCTCGCTTTGCTAGCATTGCAGGCCGTGCCCCTGGCCTAGCGATCACGAACGAGCTTGGGGAAGGGGGGCCGACTAACAAGCAGAATTTACTAGCTGACCTCATTTATGCCGACGACATCACGCTCATCGAGAAGCCGGAGTCTGCCCAACTTTGGCTGGACTGCCTGGCGCTCGAGGCTCGGGCGGTTGGTCTAGAAATCAGCCCCAAAACGGAGGCCCTGGCCCTCGGCATGGCAGGGCCCCCACCCACACTCCGCCTCTTAGACGATGCCGAGGTCAACTACCCTCCTTCAGGCCGCTTCAAGCTGCTCGGCAGTTGGCTTCCCGACTGCGAGGACGACATGACGACACGGATCGGCATGGCGTGGGCGCACTGATGACCACCGCCGCTGGTGGAGCAACCCCGCCCTACCCCGGATCGTGAAGCGTGACCTCTTCAAGGTCGTCATTCTGACGATCCTGACCTACGGCGCCGAGACGTGGACACTGATGCAGGAGCTGGAGCAACAACTCGACGGCGCCGTCACCAAGATGCTGCGCAAGGCCCTTAACATCCCCTTTGGTTTGCACATTAGTAATGAGGATTTGTACGCTGATTTGCCCTATGTTTCCCACATTATTAGGCACAGGCGCCTGGGCCTAGCCGGGCACCTGGCCCGCACAGATCAGGTAGATACATCAGATAGACTAGCTGGCACCAAGCCCGCCCAGCCTGGGCGATATGTCCTCACCTGGCGTGCCCCCGGCCGCGCGCGGCAGGGCCGCCACCCGTGGACTTTTCGTGATAGACTCGGCATGGACATGTGCTACACTAGACGTGACGGGCTCACCCCCGGGCAGCCTCCTGGTTTGTCTGTAATATGGAGGCAGATGGTGCGCAAGGATAGATGGCAAGTAGTGATGAAGGAGACCACCCCCAAGCCTGTGGGGGCTCCGCGTGTGACCAAGTATGGCATTCATAGCGATTCGGGCCGCGGTGCCCACACCCCTGTAACTAGGACCTAGATAGCTTATACCATCCATTCCATCCAGCTGCTGAGCTTCCCAAAATCCCCACCGCCACCGCCACCGCCACCGCCACCCTCCTCGCCTCCACCCCCCCCCCCCTCCGACTCCATCACCGCCCAGCTCCGCGACATCGACCAGCGTCTTAAGGACAACGCCATCGCTATCGAGGTTCTGCAGAACACCGCAGGCCTCACCGCCCAGGCGGTGAAGGACATTGCCGCCAAGCCAGCCCCGGCTGGCCTGGCCGGCGATGCTCCTCCCATCACCACCTGGGCGGACATGCTTAAGCAACATACCACCTCCACCACCTCCGCCGTCGCAGCCCAGCTCCAACGGCAGACGCTTGACCTCCGCGAGGAGGCCGAGCTCGCCAAGCGCAGCCTCAATGTCATTGTCAAGAACTTCACCATGGAGGAAGGTGAGAATTCCGAGAAGCTTGCGCGTGCTTTTGAGAGAGAAATCCTTGATCGCATGGGCCTTACTGGTGAGATTGAGCTGGTCGCCCACCGCCTTCCCCGCGCGCGGGGTAAGGCAGGGGCGCCCCCGCTCCTTCTCACCTTTAAGCTAGACCCCAGCGGACAAGATTTCTTTTCTCAGACGCCGCAAGCGGCTCGAGAAGACTCTCTTCACCCCTGATGACGACTTGACCCTGGCGCAGCAACAACGGCGACGGGAGCTATGGCCGACCTACCTCCAGCTCCGGCAGACCAAGGCGGGGCAGCCGGTGTACTGGAAGGGGGCGGCCATCTACGTCGGCCACAAGCCCTGGCAGGCGACCCCCGCAGCCCCAGCGACTCCAGACGCCCCAGCTTAGGGGAATACAGCAGTAGTAGTGTAGAATAGATAGACCGTGGCCATGTACATGTACGCCTCCTAGAGGCACTATCCCAGCTAAGCCACGCGCTTTATTTAATCATGTACATGTGTGCCTATGATGAGCCACCCTCCAGACGATGCCTAGCTTTATTTAGTTATGCTGTGTCCATGCAGGGAGTAACTCTCTGCTGAGACGCCATGCCCTAGCTTTTTTGTATAGCTATGCTGATCTTCCCCCCCATGACAGGCTCCCCCTTCGCTGGGCATAGCTTGAAGATCATGGGGATGCAAGTGCCCTGGTGCACCTAGAGCAAGGGTCCTTTACATCCCCACCCTTGCAGGAAGAAGCTTAGGATGTATGATAGGCCATATGCCCTCCCTCAAGGGCTATGTGCTACATATACTCCCAACGGAGTTATGTTACAATTCAATTCAATTCAATTCATTCCATCCCATGTTCCGCTCCCACTGAGGACTTATGCTCACGTGACGCAGTCACGTGTCTATTAATTAATTAATTAATTAATGCATCAAACATCATGACTGGATGACCTAATATGACTGAATCAGGCAGCCATAGCCAAAGCATCATCCACTCTCACAACGTGTTGAGCACATGCCTCGTGGGAACGGAGGTGCTGGGTTTTCATTCCATAACGCGTGCAATACTGAAAGAAAGAGGCACGAGTAATGCAAGGCTTGGATAGGTTGAGTGATCCATGAGCTTACATGCCTGGGCAAAGATGACGCTGGAGTGCATGCTAGCAAATGGTGGCAAGATGCTAACAACACATGATTATACACCATGATTATGGGCCACCTAGCTGATCTTCTTGCACAATCAACGCAGTATAAACCATCAACATTCAATCCTCACGATATATGCACGGCTTGACGACGTATACAGCACCTAAATACTGCACAACTGCAACCTGCTATGGCTGACATGCCATGCTTGAATCAACGTTGAGTAGGATGGCGGTCTTAGAGAGGCTGGGCAGAGGTCGGTAGAAATAAGTGGAAGGCAGGCAGAAACTAGGTAGAAACACGATATACTTACGCCTGCAAGCACTATTGAGCCGGTGGCAGAGGCCATTTCCAGGAAAATACAGCATACCGTAGTGCTCAATTGTAATAGCCGCGGTCCTGCCTTACGCTTTTTGCAGGCACCATCATGCCAGGAGCTACCCAGTATAAAAGTCTGCACAAATCTCGGTTTACATAGCCGAGAGTCCGGGCGTTCGGAATGAATAAACATGTGTTAAGAAGTCGAAACACCATGGAAATACCAAGCATGGTGCCGCAGCAGACCTGAGTCTTGACGTAATAATATGGATGCCGGTTTCCAGGGTTTCCGCATGAAAGTTGGGTGAGAACCTGGAAAAAACTACGTTTCCTTTGCCCCAGTACCTCAACAAACTTGTAGAAACCTAATTATCAACCTTTGAACGCATCATCATGGTCGTGCCACCCAACAGCCACTGAAATTCGCGCGAAAACTGGCGAGATCTACCTGCCGCCATCGCCGTCGTCTTCACCTTAATTCGTCCCGCGAAAACGCCTGATTTCAGTTGTACATATTTGTTTGCAGCTGTCACAAAAAAAATACCAAAAATACCAGGATTTTTTCTTTAATTCTATGAGATATTTCTGACCTATGTTGAAAGTTTCAGACCACCGCTGGAGGGAGGGAGGGAGGGAGGGAGGGAGGGAGGGAGGGAGGAGGGAGGGAGGGAGGGAGGGAGGGAGGGAGGGAGGGAGGGAGGGAGGGAGGGAGGGAGGGAGGGAGGGAGGGAGGGAGGGAGGGAGGGAGGGAGGGAGGGAGGGAGGGAGGGAGGGAGGGAGGGAGGGAGGGAGGGAGGGAGGGAGGGAGGAGGGAGGAGGGAGGGAGGGAGGGAGGGAGGGAGGGAGGGAGGGAGGGAGGGAGGGAGGGAGGGAGGAGGGAGGGAGGGAGGGAGGGAGGGAGGGAGGAGGGAGGGAGGGAGGGAGGGAGGGAGGGAGGGAGGGAGGGAGGAGGAGGGAGGGAGGGAGGGAGGGAGGGAGGAGGGAGGAGGGAGGGAGGGAGGGAGGGAGGGAGGGAGGGAGGGAGGGGAGGGAGGGAGGGAGGGAGGGAGGAGGGAGGGAGGGAGGGAGGGAGGAGGGAGGGAGGGGGAGGAGGGAGGGAGGGAGGGAGGGAGGGAGGGAGGGAGGGAGGGAGGGAGGGAGGGAGGGAGGGAGGGGGGAGGGAGGGAGGGAGGGAGGGAGGGAGGGGGAGGGAGGGAGGGAGGGAGGGAGGGGAGGGAGGAGGGAGGGAGGGAGGGAGGGGGGAGGGAGGGAGGGAGGGAGGGAGGGAGGAGGGAGGGAGGGAGGGAGGGAGGGAGGGAGGGAGGGAGGGAGGGAGGGAGGGAGGGAGGGAGGGAGGGAGGGAAGGGAGGAGGGAGGGAGGGAGGAGGAGGGAGGGAGGGAGGGAGGGAGGGAGGGAGGGAGGAGGGAGGGAGGGAGGGAGGGAGGGAGGGAGGGAGGGAGGGAGGAGGAGGAGGGAGGGAGGGAGCCGGAGGGAGGGAGAGGAGGGAGGGAGGGATCGGGGGAGGGAGGGAGGGAGGGAGGAGGGAGCCGGAGGGAGGAGCCGGAGGGAGGGAGGGAGGGAGGGAGGGAGGGAGGGAGGGAGGGAGGGAGGGAGGGAGGGAGGGAGGGAGGGAGGGAGGGAGGAGGGAGGGAGGGAGGAGGGAGGGAGGGAGGAGGGGAGGGAGGGAGGGAGGGAGGGAGGGAGGAGGGAGGGGGAGGGAGGGAGGGAGGGAGGGAGGGAGGGAGGAGGGAGGGAGGGAGGGAGGGAGGGAGGGAGGGAGGGATCGAGGGAGGGAGGGAGGGAGGGAGGGAGGGAAGGCATGACTGTGTGTGTGCTTGCGTGCGTGCGTGCGTGCGTGCGTGCGTGCGTGCGTGCGCGTGCGTGCGTGCGTGCATGCGTGCGTGCGTGCGTGCGTGCGTGCGTGCGTGCGTGCGTGCGTGCGTGCGTGCGTGCGTGCGTGCGTGCGTGCGTGCGTGCGTGCGTGCGTGCGTGCGTGCGTGCGTGCGTGCGTGCGTGCGTGCGTGCGTGCGTGCGTGCGTGCGTGCGTGCGTGCGTGCGTGCGTGCGTGCGTGCGTGCGTGCGTGCGTGCGTGCGTGCGTGCGTGCGTGCGTGCGTGCGTGCGTGCGTGCGTGCGTGCGTGCGTGCGTGCGTGCGTGCGTGTGTGGTTATATGGGTGGCCGGGTGGGTGGGTGGGTGGGTGGGTGGGGGGTGGGTGGGTGGGTGGGTGGGTGGTGGGTGGGTGGGTGGGTGGGTGGGTGGGTGGGGTGGGTGGGTGGTGGGTGGGTGGTGGTGGGTGGGTGGGTGGGTGGGTGGGTGGGTGGGTGGGTGGGTGGGTGGGTGGGTGGGTGGGTGGGTGGGTGGGTGTGGTGGGTGGGTGGGTGGGTGGGTGGTGGGTGGGTGGGTGGGTGGGTGGTGGGTGGGTGGGTGGGTGGTGGGTGGGTGGGTGGGTGGGTGGGTGGTGGGTGGGTGGGTGTATGGTGGGTGGGTGGGTGCATGGTGGGTGGGTGGGTGGTGGTGGGTGGGTGGGTGGGGTGGGTGGGTGGGTGGGTGGGTGGCCGTGGGTGGGTGGGTGGGTGGTGGGTGGGTGGTGGTGGGTGGGTGGGTGGGTGGTGGGTGGGTGGGTGGGTGGGTGGTGGGTGGGTGGGTGGGTGGGTGGGTGGGTGGTGGGTGGGTGGGTGGTGGGTGGGTGGGTGGGTGGGTGGGTGGGTGGGTGGGTGGGTGGGTGGGTGGGTGGGTGGGTGGGTGGTGGGTGGTGGGTGGGTGGGGGTGCATGGTGGGTGGTGGGTGGGTGGGTGGGTGGGTGGGTGGGTGGGTGGGTGGGTGGGTGGGTGGTGGTGGGTGGGTGGGTGGTGGGTGGGTGGGTGGGTGGGTGGGTGGGTGGGTGGGTGGGTGGGGTGGGTGGGTGGGTGGGTGGGTGGGTGGGTGGGCGTCCCCAACATCTACTGCTCCAACCTAGGGCCATTGCTGGTACTTTTGACGTCATGAAAGCAGCGTTTTGGACTAGTGGAAGATGATGTTACAGCATAAAAAGTCCATTTTATCATGAATGAACATGGCCAACAACCCCAAGTGCCCCTAAATTTCTCAATATTTGTAGAGAAATGCTACTTCTCATAATTAAAACCTGCACAAATGCACAATTTGGGGCATGCATGTGAAAGTTTGAAGTACAAATTCACAATGAGGTTTTACATTTTTCAATTAATAATGGTATCTCATTCTTCAATCAATCAATTTGCAATCGTCCAAACAATTTATTCATTTCATACATGTCCGAATATGTTGAAAGAACACATGCAAGTGCTCAATCAGCGTGGACCCCCTTGGACGCGCCCCACCATATATACATTGGACACGTCACCCCAACTAAGTACTAAACTGCCCAAAGTCACGGTAACTGATCCAACTACTATGTACATCTGCATTTCTCCACGTTGCGGTGGGCAATTACGTGCAAAACGCGATTTCGTGCAAAGTCCTCGCCCATCATCGCTTGCCAGGTCGATATGAAGGAATGTTGTCCCAGCTGGCGCCTTCCTTCAGGAGAGTAACATGTTCTCTAGCGAACTTCAGAGGGAAACGAAACTTTTGCTCGCACTCATTACTCCAACCGAGGTCGTGCCCTTCATCAAACCATCTGAACACCACCTTCTCCCTCTCTTTGCCCAGGAGGGTGCCAAAGAGCGGAAAATCTTCCTTCTTGGGTACTTGTGCTCCCAGTTTATGCACACCTCGTCTACCCATTTTCGAACTCCAACCTCCGCGACTCAGTTTCGCGCCATCCATAAAGCGCATCCGGACGTCCGGCCGAACGTCCCTGATTCGGTTTTCGGCCGTCGCATCTCTGCCCTGACCACCACCCTTCTGCGGCTGTGCAGGTTCGTCGGCACCCTCCGTCTCCTGCCCCGCCCCTCGCCTGCCCCCTCCCCGACGTTTTGCCTTCTGCCCCTGCGCAGCCGCCGCCTCTGCCATCAACTCTTCGTACGTTTTTTCTGGCTGACCGCACGGTAAGGCTGGTGCGTGGGTTGGTGCGTTGGGTGGGAGGGAGGCCCCTCCCGCCCCCGGTTGTGCAACTGGTGCGCCGACCGCGGCCTGGCCAACAACACGGCAGGCCTCTCCGGACACAGTCCCAGACGCGGATCCACGGGGAAACCGAACTGGAGTTTTCTTCTTCGCCTTTCCCTGCACGTAAGCAGATGCCAATTAACATGAAAGACGGAGATTCAGGTGTGTAGGTAGAGAAGAGCAGCAGGGTCGGCCAACCCCAGCAGCCGAGGAGGCAATGGTCACCAACTTGGCCATCGATGTGGAGGAACTATCTCGCCCGATACTGTATCGGTAAGCCCTCAGTAACTGTGAGACGCACTTGGTCCAACCTGAAAAGACTCTTCAACATTTTTGCCGCCTGTGGTGACGGTAAACGGTCCTCCCAACGTGAGCACGGAGCAGGAAATGGGGGTCCGCTTCAGCTCACCCGATACAGTAGTTGTATCAGAAAGATTCACAAAGGATACGCGTTGGTGCGGGCGCACAGCGGCTGTGCCCGGCAAATCATTTGTGAGCCCGGAACTGAACAGTCACTGCAAATGTCGAGATTTTATTGCTCCATCCCCAC
>RPFO01000188.1:852015-904074 GCA_009746045.1 Mesostigma viride | reverse complement strand
AAAAGCGTTCCGGACCTGTTCGAAGCGAAGAGCACTGACAGGGATCGGACCCGAGCCAGATTTGTGTGCGGACCATGATGGCTGGCCTCCCTCACTCCGCAACCTCACTCTGGACGCAGGTTCGAATCCTGTCAGTGCTATTCGCTTCGAACAGTTCCGGAACGCTTTTTTTGGGGGGGTGGAGCAATAGATTTTCGACGTTTGTAGTGACTGTTCAGTTCCCGACTCACATTTGCCGGGCACTGGCGTCATTCCGCGGCGTATCTTTCTGATCTATTCTGTACAGCTGCCGGAACGGCCCGCGGGTGCAACCTAGGACCGTTACTGGACACGACAAAAATTCAAAATTTTTCAGGTTGGACCAGTCGTTTCACATGATTCGTCGTACGTACGCAAATATCCTCCACGCATGCCATGTCGACGCTGCACTGACACACACCAGGGACTTTGGAAGGTGCCGTAAGAATTGTCTTGCGAAATGAAAGCTTAGCCGTATGCACTGTTCTGAAAAAATCTGATTTGTAAAAATGGAGAAAAAAAAAAAAAAGGGAAAAAAACTAAAAAAAAACAACCCTGAAAACTGACATGCCGCAAAAAGGATTCGACACGGCGACTGCCGGTCTCATCCAGGTATTGGGGTAGGGTGTGGATCCCCACCGGGGGTATAGATCCCCCTGCTATTCGCTCGAACAGTTCTGGATGTACCATACTACATGCTATTGTACAATATATAGTGGTAACAAAGAATAAAAAATGAAGAGACGACAAAAATGCCTTTGCACCAATAGGAGTCGACACTGCGTGTTCAGACTCCCAAGTACTCGGGCACCCACACCTGCCGGGGGAGTACATTGTAATGCTATTCACTAGAACAGTTCCGGATGTAGCGTTAGTGATGATGTTGTACACTATATTCCAATCACGTTTGTCAGAGTGTGCGTTTTTCCGACATGTAGGGCAGGTTGTACAACATTCTGTGCGCCAACCATGTGTACTACATGTATCGATTAGTATCACTACATGTATATTCCATCATGATCGCAGGATTAGTAACTACTGGGCTACATGTTAGTGTACCCTTACTAGGCTACTATGTAGAACCTTCAGAACCTGATTCTACCTTCCAAAATTCTAATTATGCGCCATGGATCAGTTCTGAAATGTAGAACGAGCCTACGTGGAGGGCATGACATCAGTCCAGCTGGCACCGCCGCGCACCATGACCGAGGGAACACGCCGTCACGTGCATGTAATGCAATGTTTGGAGACGACGGGCATGCATGCATGGTTAAGGGGACTCGGCGCGGCGAATATTTTCCGCGCCAAAAAAATTCCGCGGTACCCTCCGTACCGTGAAAAGTGGGTGCACGGTGCGCGCACCCCTTGCGGAAGTGGCCATGGCGACTGCTTTTAGACGAAACGTGACAAATCTGGCTCGCGGAAAGCAGAAAAAATGCTCGATTCTTGGAGAAAATTAGTTACTGATTCTAATTTATGGTGGGATAGTTGCGATCTATAATGTCGCGGGCTCTTTTTCTTTACCATCGGCAGGGGGGGTCCGGCCTGAATTTCTGTCGGGATGAATAAAGTATAATTGATGCCTGCAGGTGTGATTGTCGATTGTTGCCAGTTTTGATGGTCGTAAGGAAAGCTAGTTTAATGATGTTTCTAAAGCCGTAAAAATTCCCGCTGCTATCTTTACCTTTCCCGTCATTTTGCGGTAAGATAACATTAGCCCTGCGCGATGCGCGCCCGACCTCTCCATGAAAGGGTGGCCTTTCTTGTGCGCCTGGGCACGAATAAATGCCCGTTATGGTACGTTCTTGTATTAAACGTCCTAAGATAGCGCTTTCCTGCTTTCTTAGCTCGTTGAGCGTAAGCTTTTTGCCTTCTTTCCGGCCAGATGCAGCCATGAAGTTGCGGGTCCTGGCGCTGCATCGCTGGATTCCTGGATGTTTTTAAGCAAGTTCGTCTGTGACGTGGCTGGCTTGCTGCAGCGCGTGGCCCACAACCTGTCGGGAAGGTGTAATGCTTTTATTTCCATGCTTCTCTGAAATTTCTTGTGCTTTATAGACAGTTGTGTTCGAGGAAATTCACGCGGTCTTCCTAAGCAGCGGCATCATTTTCCCCAGACACTGACGAGCTGGCACCTGTCTCCTAAAGAGAGCGGCTCGTGCTTGTTAGAAAGGAGGCAGTGTGCATTTTGCGGGACACAATGCTTTGGTGGCACATGCGTCAGGTAGGCTGTTCCAATGGTCTCTTCACCTTTCCCACTGAGTAAATGCTAGCATTTGTCATGCTAACCAGAGCAGCTAGCCACAGGTTGGCTGGATAAAAAGTCAGCTTATTTTCTCTTTATATACTGCGTGTGTGGTCCTCCACGTGTCCGGCTTGTTGGGCATTTTGGAAGAGGGTTTATAATGTGTTGTTGGGTGGAACAACTTGGTTGTTGGCACAAAATCACACATTATTAGCCTGAGATAGGCATGACATATGCTGCTCAGGCGTGTCGTCCTACCAGCCTTGTTGTTAAGGGTAGACTCACAAGGCTGGCTGTGCCGATGGAGGGGTGGGGCGTGCTAGCCCCCCCCCACACCCACGCATGCATGCTAGCCCACCCCCACACCCACGCATGCATGCTAGCCCCGGCCCCGGCCCCCCCACACCCACGCATGCATGCTAGCCCACACTCACACCCACGCATGCATGCTAGCCCACCCCCACACCCACGCATGCATGCTAGCCCCCCCACACACCCACGCATGCATGCCAGCCCCCCCCACACCCACGCATGCATGACAGCCCCCCCCACACCCACGCATGCATGCTAGCCCCCCCCACACACCCACGCATGCATGCCAGCCCCCATACACACCCACGCATGCATGCCAGCCCCCCCCCCACACTTACGCATGCATGCTAGCCCCCCACACACACCCACGCATGCATGCCAGCCCACCCCCACACCCACGCGTGCATGCCAGCCCACCCCTAGCTTGAGCGTGCTTGTAAAGTTTTTGCATGGTTTATTAAAATGAGTGGAATATGTATTTATTGCATTAAATGTTAATTTTATCATGAATGAAAATGGTCAACATTGCCGAAGTGCCCCTAAATTGCTCAATATTGTGTGCTCAAGAATTCAATGAGGATTGTCATCATGGAAACCCGCACAAATTCACGATTCCGGGCATGCATGTGAAAGTATCAAGAACAATTTTCAATTAAGAATGGTATCTCATTGTTCCATGAATCAATATGACTCCATGTACGTAGGCCAGCCATGATGACACCATGGGAGCCTGAATCCTCATCATTTTTTTTTCTTTGACATCCATGTACGTAGGCCAGCCATGATGACACCATGGGAGCCTGAATCCTCCTCATTAATTACATACATGCCATCCATGTACGTACACGGGCCATGATGACACCATGGGAGCCTGAATCCTCATCATTTACTATTCCTTGACATCCATGTACGTAGGCCAGCCATGGAGACACCATGGGAGCCTGAATCCTCCTCATTAATTACATAAATGCCAACCATGTACATAGACAAGCCATGATGACACCATGGGAGCCTGAATCCTCATCATTTACTATTCCTTGACATCCATGTACGTAGACGGGCCATGATGACACCATGGGAGCCTGAATCCTCATCATTAATTACATAAATGCCATCCATGTACGTAGACGGGCGATGATGACACCATGGGAGCCTGAATCCTCATCATTAATTACATAAATGCCAACCATGTACGTAGACGGGCCATGATGACACCATGGGAGCCTGAATCCTCATCATTAAAAAAATACATGCCATCCATGTACGTAGACGGGCGATGATGACACCATGGGAGCCTAAATCCTCCTCATGAATTACATAAATGCCAACCATGTACGTAGGCCAGCCATGGAGACACCATGGGAGCCTGAATCCTCATCATTTTTTTTTTCTTTGACATCCATGTACGTAGGCCAGCCATGATGACACCATGGGACCTAAATCCTCCTCATTAATTACATACATGCCATCCATGTACGTACACGGGCCATGATGACACCATGGGAGCCTGAATCCTCATCATTTACTATTCCTTGACATCCAGGTACGTAGACGGGCCATGATGACACCATGGGAGCCTGAATCCTCATCATTAGTTACATAAATGCCAACCATGTACGTAGACAAGCCATGATGACACCATGGGAGCCTGAATCCTCATCATTTACTATTCCTTGACATCCATGTACGTAGACGGGCCATGATGACACCATGGGAGCCTGAATCCTCATCATTAATTACATAAATGCCAACCATGTACGTAGACGGGCCATGATGACACCATGGGAGCCTGAATCCTCATCATTAAAAAAATACATGCCATCCATGTACGTAGGCCAGCCATGATGACACCATGGGAGCCTGAATCCTAATCATTAATTACATACATGCCATCCATGTACGTACACGGGCCATGATGACACCATGGGAGCCTAAATCCTCATTTTTTTTCCCTAACATCCATGTACGTAGACGGGCCATGATGACACCATGGGAGCCTGAATCCTCATCATTAATTACATAAATGACATCCATGTACGTAGACAAGCCATGATGACACCATGGGAGCCTGAATCCTCATCATTAATTACATAAATGCCATCCATGTACGTACACAGGCGATGATGACACCATGGGAGCCTAAATCCTCCTCATGAATTACATAAATGCCAACCATGTACATAGGCCAGCCATGGAGAGTCACACCATGGGAGCCTGAATCCTCCTCATTAATTACATACATGCCAACCATGTACGTAGACAAGCCATGATGACACCATGGGAGCCTGAATCCTCATCATTTACTTTTCCTTGACATCCATGTACGTAGACGGGCCATGATGACACCATGGGAGCCTGAATCCTCATCATTAATAACATAAATGCCATCCATGTACGTAGGCCAGCCATGATGACACCATGGGAGCCTGAATCCTCATCATTTACTATTCCTTGACATCCATGTACGTAGGCCAGCCATGGAGACACCATGGGAGCCTGAATCCTCCTCATTAATTACATAAATGCCAACCATGTACGTAGACAAGCCATGATGACACCATGGGAGCCTGAATCCTCATCATTTACTATTCCTTGACATCCATGTACGTAGGCGAGCCATGGAGACACCATGGGAGCCTGAATCCTCCTCATTAATTACATAAATGCCAACCATGTACGTAGACAAGCCATGATGACACCATGGGAGCCTGAATCCTCATCATTTACTATTCCTTGACATCCATGTACGTGGACGGGCCATGATGACACCATGGGAGCCTGAATCCTCATGATTTACTATTCCTTGCCATCCATGTACGTAGGCCAGCCATGATGACACCATGGGAGCCTGAATCCTCATCATTTACGCCGGTGGCCGCAGGCGCGGGCGTAGGCGAGTTGGCAGGTGCAGCCACGCCGGCTGCCGCGCGCGCAGGCGCAGGCGAGTCGGCAGGTGCAGCCGCGCCGGGGGCCGCAGGCGACTTGCTAGGTGCAGCCGCGCCGGTGGTCGTGAGTGCAGGCGCAGGCGAGTTGGCAGGTGCTGCCGCGCGCGCAGGCGCAAGCGAGTTGGCAGGTGCAGCCGCGCCGGCTGCCGCGCGCGCAGGCGCAGGCGAGTCGGCAGGTGCAGCCGCGCCGGGGGCCGCAGGCGACTTGCTAGGTGCAGCCGCGCCGGTGGTCGTGAGTGCAGGCGCAGGCGAGTTGGCAGGTGCAGCCACGCCAGCTGCCGCGCGCGCGGGCGTAGGCGACTTGCTAGGTGCAGCCGCGCCGGTGGCCGCGCACGCGGGCATACGCGAGTTGGCAGCAGTGCCGGCACCAGACTATGCGCCACGCGAGGCGCCGCGCATGTATGTGCCATACGAATCTGCGCCACGCGAGGCGAAGCCCATGTATGTGCCATGCGAATCTGCGCCGCGCATGTATGTGCCATGCGAATCTGCGCCACGCGAGGCGCTGCGCATGTATGTGCCGTCTACGTACATGGATGGCATGTATGTAATTAATGATGAGGATTCAGGCTCCCATGGGGTCATCATGGCCCGTCTACGTACATGGATGGCATTTATGTAATTAATGATGAGGATTCAGGCTCCCATGGGGTCATCATGGCTTGTCTACGTACATGGTTGGCATTTATGTAATTAATGAGGAGGATTCAGGCTCCCATGGTGTCTCCATGGCTGGCCTACGTACATGGATGGCATTTATGTAATTAATGAGGAGGATTTAGGCTCCCATGGTGTCATCATGGCCCGTCTACGTACATGGATGGCCTTTATGTAAGTAATGATGAGGATTCAGGCTCCCATGGTGTCATCATGGCCCGTCTACGTACATGGATGTCAAGGAATAGTAAATGATGAGGATTCAGGCTCCCATGGTGTCTCCATGGCCCGTCTACGTACATGAATGGCAAGTACGTAATTAATGATGAGGATTCAGGCTCCCATGGTGTCATCATGGCTGGCCTACGTACATGAATGGCATTTATGTAATTAATGATGAGGATTCAGGCTCCCATGGGGTCATCATGGCCCGTCTACGTACATGGATGGCATTTTTGTATATAATGATGAGGATTCAGGCTCCCATGGTGTCATCATGGCTTGTCTACGTACATGGATGGCATTTATGTAATTAATGATGAGGATTCAGGCTCCCATGGGGTCATCATGGCTTGTCTACGTACATGGTTGGCATTTATGTAATTAATTAGGAGGATTCAGGCTCCCATGGTGTCTCCATGGCTGGCCTACGTACATGGATGGCATTTATGTAATTAATGAGGAGGATTTAGGCTCCCATGGTGTCATCATGGCCCGTCTACGTACATGGATGGCCTTTATGTAAGTAATGATGAGGATTCAGGCTCCCATGGTGTCATCATGGCCCGTCTACGTACATGGATGTCAAGGAATAGTAAATGATGAGGATTCAGGCTCCCATGGTGTCTCCATGGTCCGTCTACGTACATGAATGGCAAGTATGTAATTAATGATGAGGATTCAGGCTCCCATGGTGTCATCATGGCTGGCCTACGTACATGAATGGCATTTATGTAATTAATGATGAGGATTCAGGCTCCCATGGTGTCATCATGGCCCGTCTATACGTACATGGATGGCATTTTTGTATATAATGATGAGGATTCAGGCTCCCATGGGGTCATCATGGCTTGTCTACGTACATGGTTGGCATTTATGTAATTAATGAGGAGGATTCAGGCTCCCATGGTGTCTCCATGGCTGGCCTACGTACATGGATGGCCTTTATGTAAGTAATGATGAGGATTCAGGCTCCCATGGTGTCATCATGGCCCGTCTACGTACATGGTTGGCATTTATGTAATTAATGAGGAGGATTCAGGCTCCCATGGTGTCTCCATGGCTGGCCTACGTACATGGATGTCAAGGAATAGTAAATGATGAGGAATCAGGCTCCCATGGTGTCATCATGGCCCGTCTACGTACATGGATGTCAAGGAATAGTAAATGATGAGGATTCAGGCTCCCATGGTGTCTCCATGGCCCGTCTACGTACATGAATGGCAAGTATGTAATTAATGATGAGGATTCAGGCTCCCATGGTGTCATCATGGCTGGCCTACGTACATGAATGGCATTTATGTAATTAATGATGAGGATTCAGGCTCCCATGGTGTCATCATGGCCCGTCTACGTACATGGATGTCAAGGAATAGTAAATGATGAGGATTCAGGCTCCCATGGGGTCATCATGGCTTGTCTACGTACATGGATGGCATGTATGTAATTAATGATGAGGATTCAGGCTCCCATGGTGTCATCATGGCCCGTCTACGTACATGGATGTCATTTATGTAATTAATGATGAGGATTCAGGCTCCCATGGTGTCATCATGGCCCGTCTACGTACATGGATGTCAAAGAAAAAAAAAATGATGAGGATTCAGGCTCCCATGGTGTCATCATGGCTTGTCTACGTACATGGATGGCATTTATGTAATTAATGATGAGGATTCAGGCTCCCATGGTGTCTCCATGGCCCGTCTACGTACATGAATGGCAAGTATGTAATTATAATGAGGAGGATTCAGGCTCCCATGGTGTCATCATGGCCCGTGTACGTACATGGATGGCATGTATGTAGTTAATGATGAGGATTCAGGCTCCCATGGTGTCATCATGGCCCGTCTACGTACATGGATGGCATTTATGTAATTAATGATGAGGATTCAGGCTCCCATGGTGTCATCATCGCCCGTCTACGTACATGGATGGCATGTATTTTTTTAATGATGAGGCCTCAGGCTCCCATGGTGTCATCATGGCCCGTCTACGTACATGGTTGGCATTTATGTAAGTAATGAGGAGGATTCAGGCTCCCATGGTGTCATCATGGCCCGTCTACGTACATGGATGTCAAGGAATAGTAAATGATGAGGATTCAGGCTCCCATGGTGTCATCATGGCTTGTCTACGTACATGGTTGGCATTTATGTAACCTGAATCCTCTCATTAAAAAAATGAAGAGGATTCAGGCTCCATTGGTGTCATCATGGCTGGCCTACGTACATGGATGTCCAGGAATAGTAAATTATGAGGATTCAGGCTCCCATGGTGTCATCATGGCTTGTCTACGTACATGGTCGGCATTTATGTAATTAATGATGAGGATTCAGGCTCTCGGTCCATGACGGTCTTGTGCACCTTGGAGGTCAGGGGTTCGAATCCTCACTGAGGCAGCTCCGGCGCATTTAGTGGTGCGTGCTCAGCGGCCTAGGCGGATGTCTCGGGCTCTTCGTCCCCCCTCCACGAGGCCAGGTTTTAGTTACGTTAAATAGTGCCGGAACCTTTTGCCGCCTGAGGCAAATCGGTCCGTAACACTATTTTGCCCGGAATAACCACTTCCGAGCACCCAAGTTAATTCGGCCGAATTAACTTGGGTGCTCGGAAGTGGTTATTCCGGGCAAAATAGTGTTACGGACCGATTTGCCTCAGGCGGCAAAAGGTTCCGGCACTATTTAACGTAACTACATGCCATCCATGTACGTAGACAAGCCATGATGACCCCATGGGAGCCTGAATCCTCATCATTTTTTTTTTCTTTGACATCCATGTACGTAGACGGGCCATGACGACACCATGGGAGCCTGAATCCTCATCATTAATTACATAAATGACATCCATGTACGTAGACGGGCCATGATGACACCATGGGAGCCTGAATCCTCATCATTAATTACATACATGCCATCCATGTACGTAGACAAGCCATGATGACCCCATGGGAGCCTGAATCCTCATCAATTTTTTTTTCTTTGACATCCATGTACGTAGACGGGCCATGATGACACCATGGGAGCCTGAATCCTCATCATTAATTACATACATGCTGTTAGGGATATTATATCCACCTGGCCACAATATATCCCAGCCTGATTTATTTCTTGTTGGATTTATTCCTTATGGACTGGGAATTTGATAGCTATGATGAGCTAGATGGAACAGGCTCAATGAGCTGATCAATATTCATGTGCCATAGTCCTATACTTGGACATGGATGACTTGTACCCTGAGTCAGCCTAGTGGCATCACGTATTTGATTGACAAGTGGTGCTATGGCCTATTGGACAAGTGTTTGGTCCATGAGCTGACAAGTGTTGGCAGCTCATGATGACACATGTTATGACTTACATGATGACAAGTGGGTAGACTCATTGTATGGCACTTGTCACTCCAAGGAGAAGAGATGTGTCACTTTATTAATTATGTTATGTGGCACATTATTATGTAGACACTTGGCATCTAGCTATTATGCCAGCTCTTTGGATCATGTCTAGAATGTTCTAGGAATGTTCTAAGAATATGCCAGGAATATTCCTGGAATATACTGAGAATATGCTGGGAATATGCTAGGAATCTGACTGATCGCTTGGCGGGTGGCTGGCGGTTTTTCTTCGCTGGCAGCGGTACGTCTGGCCAAGGTGGTGTTGGTCTTTTGTGTTCGCCGCTGGCAGTTGCTAGCCTCAACACGCTTAAGTTTCTAACGCCACGCCTGATGGTAGCACACTTCAGCTCCGTCGAGGGGCGGTCTAAACACCACCTCACGGTGGGGGTGGGCTACGCACCCCATAGTGGTCTACCTGCGTTGGAACGCCAGAAGTTCTTCGAGGACTTGCATAGCCTTGAGGGGGCCACCCCGGCCCGCCACTTTTTGGTTATGCTGCTAGACGCCAATGCCACGCTCCCCGTGGGTACTGCTGGCAGTCGCTTTGCGCCTGCTGACACTGCTGCTAATGACAACACTCCCCTGTTTTCTGCCTTTTTGCGGGATAGCGGGATGGTTGCTGTCAACTGCCACTTCCAACGTCCCTCCCAGGACTTGGTCACTTTTCGTGGCCCTAACGGCCGTCAGGCCTGTCTGGACTACGTGGTGGTACGGCAGCCCAGGTGTACCTCGGTTCTGGACACCCGAGTGTTTGACACGCCCACGGTGTGCTCTGACCACCGGTTGGTGCGCGCGACCCTTCGGCTCCGGTTCCACGTCCCCGCGCGCCGCGCCCCAGTGGTCCGCCCTGACTGGTCTGCTCTACGTCCGGTCAAGGGAGATCCTGAGGACTGGACGGACGCCGAGCACGAGCGGAACTGGTGCCGACGGAAGTACCTGTCGGCACTGGACGCCCGGGCGGACGTCGACGAGCTGGACAATGGTGCCCCCAACGCAGCCATTTTTGCGGGCTTTGCGGCCCGTGCCCCGTTGCTGGCGGCCCGGCACCTGCCGGTCATGCCCCCCCGCCGCCCCGGCCCGCTCTACCGCCAGGACCCCAAGGTCTTGGCCGCCCGGCACCGCCTCAAGCGTAACCGGGACCCGCTGCAGAAACCATTGCTCAAGGCCGCCCTTGTGGAGGCCTACGAGCACGCTCAGGACGCGGAGGCGGCCCAGTGCATCGCGGATGCCAAGGCCTGCCAGGCTCGCAACCAGGGCAAGGACATGTGGTACCACCTCGACCGGCTCGGCGGCCGGCGGCAGCGCACCCCGGTGGAGCACACGGGGGACGGGACGGCGCCGGTAAGCCTTGACCGCTGGTTGGCCCACAATGTTTCCTTGACCGGTGGGGCTCGCGCCCCCCCCCGCCGCTTCACCCCGAGACGGCCGCCCGCCTCGGGGTCGCCGGACCCCCGCCGCCACCAGCGCCCCCCTCCTCGGCCGCGGACTACCAAGTCCCCGCCTTGAAGGAGGGCTGCCTTGCCACCAACGACGTCGTCCACCCCTTCACTTTGGAGGAATTGGACGGCGCCCTTGCCCGCCTGCGGTACGATGCGGCGGTCGGTGCCGACCACCTTTCTGCTGAGCTGCTGAAGACCCCTGATCTGGCGGTTAGGGATCTTCTGCTGGCGTTCTGCAACCGTGTCCTGCTCTCTGACGAGCCTCCGCCTGCTGAGTGGCAGACGGCCATCCGCGTCATGCTGTACAAGAAGGGCTCTGCTGCTGACCCCGGTAACTACCGGGGTGTCTGCCTCCAGAGCGCCGCGCTGAAGGTCTTCATGCGCATGATGCTGCACAGGCTCCGCGCCGCGCTGGACCCACACCTGGGTGAGTCTCAGATGGGTTTCCGTAGTGGTCGTAACACTGTCATGGCTGTGTTTGTCGCGCGCCGGTTGATGGAGGAGGTGCGTCGCCTTCCCCCTGACAGTTTGCCGCTGGTCCTCATTTTTGTTGACTATATCAAGGCCTTTGACACGGTCCTCTGGGAGGCTCTTTGGGCCATCCTAGCTCTGGACCGCGTGCCACCAGCGTTTATTGCTGCCATTCGCCGACTGTATGAGGGCTCACAGGCAGTAGTGCGGACTGCGGAAGGCACCACCCCACCATTCCCCCTTCACCACGGGGTGTGGCAAGGTTGTGTCCTGTCTCCATACCTGTTCATTATTGTCGTGGACCACGTCATGCGCCAGGCACGTGCGCGCTTTACTGCTCTTAAGGGGTTCGAGCCAGGCTTGGACATCCTTAACGAGCGTGGGCACGGCGGGGTTAGCACGGGTTACCGCCTGGCTGACCTGATTTATGCGGACGACACCACCCTCATCGCGCGCCCCGAGCACATTCAGACCTGGCTGGACTGTCTGGGCCTGGAGGCGAGGGCGGTGGGGTTGGAGATTAGTGTCAAAACTGAGGCGATGGTGATCGGGGCCTCCAGTCGCCCACCGCTGCCGCGCCTGCTAGACGGGACGGAGGTCCCACTCCGCGACCGCTTCAAGCTGTTGGGGAGTTGGCTTCCGGACACTGCCGACGATGTGGACACCCGCATCGGCCTTTCCTGGGCCAAGCTCCGTTCGCTCAACACCTACTGGCGCTCCAAGGGCCTGGACGAGCACCGCAAGCGCATGCTCTTCAAGGTCCTCGTCCTCACGGTGCTCACGTATGGCGCCGAGGCATGGACACTCACGGCAACACTGGCAGCCAAGCTAGACGGCACGGTCACCCGGATGCTCCGACAGGTCCTGAATGTCGGGTTTTCTCAGCGTAGGTCCTTAGAGTCTTTGTATCACGGTATGCCGCGTATTTCGGACGAGATTAGACAGCGTAGGATAGCATTTGTAGGACATCTTGCTCGCACCAGCCAGGTCGACACCGCCCTTGGTCTGGCCGGTCCCCAGCGGCTCGGCCAACCGGGGCGGCACATTTTGACCTGGCCTGGCCCCAAGAACATTCCTAAAAAGGTAGGGAAACATGCCATGACCTATACCCAGATGTTGCTGGACGACCTAGTGGTCCCAGCCCAGTTTGAGTACCGCATCCACTCTCTCTCCCGTCTTTGGACTGCCATGCAAGACAAGACGCGGTGGAAGAAGATTGTCAAGGCGCACACGCCAGCCCCTGTGGGCAAGCCGCCTCCCCCCAAACGGAGGAGCCGTTTTGATGAGTAGCGTAGATAGGCTTTTCTAGACTAGATATAGCTTAGAGTTAGGTTAGTTCGATTACGCGGCTTCCTCCACACCACCCATCCAACCTGGAATATGTGCTACATGATCTCCCAACGGAGACATGTTATAATTTAATTTAATTTTTTTAATGCTAGGAATATGCTAGGATGTTTCTACAAGCTTCTGTGATGATGTCATTGCTGATGTCATCCTTCCTAGCCTAAAAGGTATAAAAGGAAACTGCCCCCTAAGGGCAGGTACCTCCATTTCACCTCCATTTAACCTCCATTAAACCTGTATTCCTAACCTCTCAACCTATGAAATAAAACTCTTTTTCTGGTCTCTCTTCCATTGTCTTCAAGCTCAGTCTTTCATCACCTGCAAAGTGCAAGGGTAGCAAGGCCAAGCACAAGGCATTGTGTAAAACCCATTAGTTTCCTCTCCCTTTTCCAACATGGTATCGGAGGATTGTTCGTGAGCTCCAAGAAGACCACTAAGAAACCCAGCCCAGTTACAAGCTCCATGGCAAGCGAGGTGGACTACACTCCTATGCTGAATGTGTGCTCCAAGATGGTGCTGAAATTTGACGGCACAAGTTTACGTGGCTGGGAGGAGACCAAGACATCCCTTGAGGGCTTCTGTCGCCTCTACGGGGTTAAGGATGTTCTGCTTGGCACCAAGGAGGACCCCAAGGCTGACATGGCTGTCGGCCTTGTTATCTCAGCTGCACTTGTTGGAGAAGCGAGGCGCATCCTATCGCTCGTGCCAGACCAATCTGGCAGCAAGCTCTACAAGACGCTGAGGGAGGTCTACGAGCAGCAAAAGCTCACCAAGAGCCACCGGATGGACCTCAGGGTCCAGCTGCACAGGCTGCAAATGAAGCCAGGGGAGACCATGGGGCAGTATATCCTAAGGGGACTGCTGCTGCTGGCGGAGTACCGTGCTGTGGGGGGAGTCATGAGTGACCAAGACTTCGCAGCCATTCTCAAGAGCGGCCTGCCAGACAAATATCGCCCTGCGCTGATATCGGTGCATTTCAAGGAGGAGGACAACTTGGAGGAGGTCAAGGCTGCGCTGCTGGAGGCGGAGGACATGCTGATGGGAGGGCGTTCTGCTGAAGCAAAGAAGGAGAGCTCATCGGACGGCCAGGCTTTCCACACTACTACCAAGAAAAGTGGAGGAAAGCGGTGCTATCACTGCAAGAAGCTCGGGCACGTGGAGGCCCAGTGCTGGGAGAAGCATCCGGAGCTGAAGCAAGAACGCAAGAACCAGGCGACGCGACGGAACCACGCGACATCAGCGGCGAGAAAGGGGCACTCACCAGGTGCCAGCGAGGCGCACATCACCCAGGAGGCTGCAGAGCTGCCGTCCGGCTTCGTCTTCGCCACCATCGCCGAGTCGCCATCGCCGTCGGACACTGCTGCACTCACGCAATATGAAAAGAAGGCGCCGACCAGCTGGGTGCTGGATTCTGCAGCGAGCTGTCACATGACGCCATGCCCGTCGGATTTCGTGTGCCTGCACCCTCACAACAGGGAAATCGCCGGCTCAGGCGGCAAACTGAAGGCGACAGCCATCGGGACTGTCAAGCTGAAGCTGCCGGGCCAGGAGGCAGACGTGCACCTCCAAAACGCGCTGCTCGTTCCAAAGCTGAGCACCCGACTTTTATCTGTCGGCCAGCTCGTCAAGGATGGCCACAACGTCGACCTCGCCAGCGGGTTGCTGTGCTGGACAGCAGGCCCTGCAGCATCGTGACGAGGAACAACACCTACTTTTTGCCCGCGCGCGGTGCGGACGCAGCGATGGACGCCATCCCAGAGCTGAAATCTTCGGCGACGAGCTTCAAGGACGTCGACGCTGCCTGTCAAGGGCAGAAAATGGCGAGCAGCGAGCGCAGCATCTCACGTGCCTCGGGACACGCGGCGGAGTGGCTGGCCGTGGGCCTAACGGTCATACTGGCCATGCTTGCCCGTGTATGCGGGATCGGGGGCGGCCTACTGGGCATTACTCGCACACTGCGTGGCTTTTTATACTCTGCGCCGGCCCAGTGGAAGTTCACGCCAATTCGAGAAGTTTCCAGCGCAATGGAGAAGTCCGTGTCAGACGCTGAAGTACTTCCAGAAACTGCGGTCCAGAACAGCCCAGTGCAGGCGGAGCGCGTTGTCGCCGCCAGCATACCAGGTGATACTGGTGCTAGTAACCAAAGTCCGGCGACCAGACCAAAGGCGCGGCGCTCGAACGCTGCCAGCCTAACTGAGGGGGAACAAATTCGTGACGCGAGGGCGAAATCGACCAAGCTGCCAAATTTTTCCAAGTCCTGGACTGCCAAGTCCGGTGCTGGCGCGAGGCCTCGAGCGAGCCGACAACGACGTGGACAGCGACCTGTCAGCCAAAGTGCTGTCAAGCACCAACGGTCAAGTCGACTGCAAAATGCTGCCAAGGCATCACGTCGGTCAGTTGACGGTGTTCGGCCAGGCCATGGCATTTGCAATTGCGCTAGCTGCAACGACCCTTGGAAATTGTCGCCCAGGATGCACAGACCCCACTTCTCAAGGTTGCCCTAATGTTTTGTCTGTGGGAAATGAACTTGTATGTCGACTTTTGTGTCGTGTTTGCTGGAAATTGTGAGGCGCCGTAAGCGTGCGTTTTCTGGTTCTTTCTTTGTGTTCTTCCAGCAATTATGTGTTTATTTTGCCATGCGTTCAGTGGCAATGGCCCACGCATTTTGGTATTGTTCCCACGAGACGTTTTCTACGTACCTGGAGTGTATATCCAGAGTTTTTGCACGCTATTTGTGGCACTAGTCTGCGGCGTAGTGAAGCGCCGTTGTATCGTCGTCTACGACTTGTTTTCGTAAGTAAAGTGCCTGTGACGCGTGTGTTATTTTGTTTTGTGCTGAGAGCATTGCTTGTATGCAAGTGTTTACGTCCTTTGTGTCGAATTCGGCTGTGCATTTCGGCATAGCCTGTAATGTCGGACGTTATGTTTACTCTCGGGCACTGATTTGTGAATCGTGACGAAGTAATCGTTACTTGTGTTCGCCTTTGTGGCGGTAATGTTTTGCACGTCCTGTTTTCTTTGCTATGAAGCGTGTTTATCTGTTATGGCCACTGTGTTTTGTGTTGAAGGTTGTATTGTACCTTGTTTGTGTGGCATTTGTTGCCAATATGTTTGTTTGCTCACCCCGTTTATTTGGCGTAAAACGTGATGTTGGTGTCATTTATTTGTGAGATGGCGTATGTTATGTTGCTCCGTGTGTGTACAGCACGTATTGTTGCCGTTGCCCTACCTCTATACCGTTTGGGTTAGCTCATAGGGACTTTCTTTGTTGGCATGTGTTGCCGTATTATATGTGTGGGACTGTGTGCCCCTATTGTGTCCATGGGCAGCCGCTTTGAGTGAGGGGGGAATGTAGCATCTAGAGCACTTTTTCCAACTAAGGGTTGGGTATCAGCCATCCAGGATTGATGGGCAGCTAGTGCGTTGCTGCTATGGTAGGACACTCATTCGCGTTGCCGGGGGGGGATCAGTGGCGGTAGTGCGGCTCATGACCGCATGTTGGAGCTTCAAGCGTTTCACGAGGACGGCATCTTCATTTTCAGTTGCACCATGCTAGCAACTGGACGGCATGCTACGAGCATGTGGTTAAGGGGGGTGTTGAGATTCCACCTACCCAGTCATCTTTTGCATTGTGCCCATGTGGCTAAGGGGGGTGTTAGGGATATTATATCCACCTGGCCACAATATATCCCAGCCTGATTTATTTCTTGTTGGATTTATTCCATATGGACTGGGAATTTGATAGCTATGATGAGCTAGATGGAACAGGCTCAATGAGCTGATCAATATTCATGTGCCATAGTCCTATACTTGGACATGGATGACTTGTACCCTGAGTCAGCCTAGTAGCATCACGTATTTGATTGACAAGTGGTGCTATGGCCTATTGGACAAGTGTTTGGTCCATGAGCTGACAAGTGTTGGCAGCTCATGATGACACATGTTATGACTTACATGATGACAAGTGGGTAGACTCATTGCATGACACTTGTCACTCCAAGGAGAAGAGATGTGTCACTTTATTAATTATGTTATGTGGCACATTATTATGTAGACACTTGGCATCTAGCTATTATGCCAGCTCTTTGGATCATGTCTAGAATGTTCTAGGAATGTTCTAAGAATATGCCAGGAATATTCCTGGAATATACTGAGAATATGCTGGGAATATGCTAGGAATATGCTAGGATGTTTCTACAAGCTTCTGTGATGATGTCATTGCTGATGTCATCCTTCCTAGCCTAAAAGGTATAAAAGGAAACTGCCCCCTAAGGGCAGGTACCTCCATTTCACCTCCATTTAACCTCCATTAAACCTGTATTCCTAACCTCTCAACCTATGAAATAAAACTCTTTTTCTGGTCTCTCTTCCATTGTCTTCAAGCTCAGTCTTTCATCACCTGCAAAGTGCAAGGGTAGCAAGGCCAAGCACAAGGCATTGTGTAAAACCCATTAGTTTCCTCTCCCTTTTCCAACACATGCCATCCATGTACGTAGACGGGCCATGATGACACCATGGGAGCCTGAATCCTCATCATTAATTACATACTTGCCATTCATGTACGTAGACGGGCCATGGAGACACCATGGGAGCCTGAATCCTCATCATTTACTATTCCTTGACATCCATGTACGTAGACGGGCCATGATGACACCATGGGAGCCTGAATCCTCATCATTAATTACATAAATGCCATCCATGTACGTAGACAAGCCATGATGACACCATGGGAGCCTGAATCCTCCTCATTAATTACATAAATGCCAACCATGTACGTAGACAAGCCATGATGACACCATGGGAGCCTGAATCCTCATCATTTTTTTTTCTTTGACATCCATGTACATACGTAGACAAGCCATGATGACACCAATGGATCCTGAATCCTCATCATTAATTACATACATGCCATCCATGTACGTAGACAGGCCATGATGACACCATGGGAGCCTGAATCCTCATAATTTACTATTCCTTGACATCCATGTACGTAGACGGGCCATGATTACACCATGGGAGCCTGAATCCTCATCATTTTGTTTTCCTTGACATCCATGTACATACGTAGGCCAGCCATGGAGACACCATGGGAGCCTGAATCCTCCTCATTAATTACATACATGCCATCCATGTACGTAGACAAGCCATGATGACCCCATGGGAGCCTGAATCCTCATCATTTTTTTTTTCTTTGACATCCATGTACGTAGACGGGCCATGATGACACCATGGGAGCCTGAATCCTCATCATTAATTACATAAATGACATCCATGTACGTAGACGGGCCATGATGACACCATGGGAGCCTGAATCCTCATCATTAATTACATACATGCCATCCATGAACGTGGACGGGCCATGATGACACCATGGGAGCCTGAATCCTCATGATTTACTATTCCTTGACATCCATGTACGTAGGCCAGCCATGGAGACACCATGGGAGCCTGAATCCTCATCATTAATTACATAAATGACATCCATGTACGTAGACGGGCCATGATGACACCATGGGAGCCTGAATCCTCATCATTAATTACATACATGCCATCCATGTACGTAGACAAGCCATGATGACCCCATGGGAGCCTGAATCCTCATCATTTTTTTTTTCTTTGACATCCATGTACGTAGACGGGCCATGATGACACCATGGGAGCCTGAATCCTCATCATTAATTACATAAATGACATCCATGTACGTAGACGGGCCATGATGACACCATGGGAGCCTGAATCCTCATCATTTACTATTCCTTGACATCCATGTACGTAGACGGGCCATGATGACACCATGGGAGCCTGAATCCTCATCATTTTGTTTTCCTTGACATCCATGTACATACGTAGGCCAGCCATGGAGACACCATGGGAGCCTGAATCCTCCTCATTAATTACATACATGCCATCCATGTACGTAGACAAGCCATGATGACCCATGGGAGCCTGAATCCTCATCATTTTTTTTTTCTTTGACATCCATGTACGTAGACGGGCCATGATGACACCATGGGAGCCTGAATCCTCATCATTAATTACATAAATGACATCCATGTACGTAGACGGGCCATGATGACACCATGGGAGCCTGAATCCTCATCATTAATTACATACATGCCATCCATGTACGTAGACAAGCCATGATGACCCATGGGAGCCTGAATCCTCATCATTTTTTTTTCTTTGACATCCATGTACGTAGACGGGCCATGACGACACCATGGGAGCCTGAATCCTCATCATTAATTACATAAATGACATCCATGTACGTAGACGGGCCATGATGACACCATGGGAGCCTGAATCCTCATCATTAATTACATACATGCCATCCATGTACGTAGACAAGCCATGATGACCCCATGGGAGCCTGAATCCTCATCATTTTTTTTTTCTTTGACATCCATGTACGTAGACGGGCCATGATGACACCATGGGAGCCTGAATCCTAATCATTAATTACATACATGCCATCCATGTACGTAGACGGGCCATGATGACACCATGGGAGCCTGAATCCTCATCATTAACTACATACTTGCCATTCATGTACGTAGACGGGCCATGGAGACACCATGGGAGCCTGAATCCTCATCATTTACTATTCCTTGACATCCATGTACGTAGACGGGCCATGATGACACCATGGGAGCCTGAATCCTCATCATTAATTACATAAATGCCATCCATGTACGTAGACAAGCCATGATGACACCATGGGAGCCTGAATCCTCATCATTATATACAAAAATGCCATCCATGTACGTAGACGGGCCATGATGACCCCATGGGAGCCTGAATCCTCATCATTAATTACATAAATGCCATTCATGTACGTAGGCCAGCCATGATGACACCATGGGAGCCTGAATCCTCATCATTAAATACATACTTGCCATTCATGTACGTAGACGGGCCATGGAGACACCATGGGAGCCTGAATCCTCATCATTAATTACATACATGCCATCCATGTACGTAGACAAGCCATGATGACCCCATGGGAGCCTGAATCCTCATCATTTTTTTTTTCTTTGACATCCATGTACGTAGACGGGCCATGATGACACCATGGGAGCCTGAATCCTCATCATTAATTACATAAATGACATCCATGTACGTAGACGGGCCATGATGACACCATGGGAGCCTGAATCCTCATCATTAATTACATACTTGCCATTCATGTACGTAGACGGGCCATGGAGACACCATGGGAGCCTGAATCCTCATCATTTACTATTCCTTGACATCCATGTACGTAGACGGGCCATGATGACACCATGGGAGCCTGAATCCTCATCACTAATTACATAAATGCCATCCATGTACGTAGACGGGCAATGATGACACCATGGGAGCCTAAATCCTCCTCATTATATACAAAAATGCCATCCATGTACGTAGGCCAGCCATGGAGACACCATGGGAGCCTGAATCCTCATCATTAATTACATAAATGCCAAGCATGTACGTAGACAAGCCATGATGACACCATGGGAGCCTGAATCCTCATCATTAAATACATAAATGCCATCCATGTACGTAGGCCAGCCATGGAGACACCATGGGAGCCTGAATCCTCCTCATTAATTACATAAATGCCAACCATGTACGTAGACAAGCCATGATGACACCATGGGAGCCTGAATCCTCATCATTAATTACATAAATGCCATTCATGTACGTAGGCCAGCCATGGAGACACCATGGGAGCCTGAATCCTCCTCATTAATTACATACATGCCATCCATGTACGTAGACAAGCCATGATGACACCATGGGAGCCTGAATCCTCATCATTTTTTCTTGACATCCATGTACGTAGACGGGCCATGATGACACCATGGGAGCCTGAATCCTCATCATTAATTACATAAATGACATCCATGTACGTAGACGGGCCATGATGACACCATGGGAGCCTGAATCCTCATCATTAATAGTTGCAAATAAATGGAATGCGATGTAAATCAGAAAGCATGAAATGAACGTTGTGTTTATTGTTCTCATACGTTATTGTCGTTGCTGCATAATTCGTCTTCGTTGCGCATATATTCTATTGCGCTTGGCACCTTCATCAGTCTTGCTGAATATCCTACGTGGACATGCATTCCGTGTAGTTCAGTGCATGCCGCGTGTTAGATACTTCTAGAATCCTCTAGGAGGTACCAAGGCAGATGCGCATACATAATAGGCCGATAGTCGGCTCAGTCCTATTGACAGTACTACACCGGCCCTTGACCAGCCGGTGACGTGGAGGCCTGGGAGACGCCCACATATTCTACGTGGCGTTATCCCATTGGCGAGTACTAGTGAAGTACAGCCATTGGCCCAATACTACAATAAAGTATATTGTAGTAATCTGTACAAGATCCTCTATCTCTGAGGACCCATGTGGACCCTAGATGGGTCTCCAACCAACTCCAGCCATTCTTTCCCTTGTGAAAGTGATAAGGCTTAGATGTATTCATTGATGTTCGGCCGCACCTGGCCAGTTCACTTTCACATATGTGGGCAATGGGGACTCACTTGGGTCTTATGGAGTTTGCATCTCATCATTGCATGGTTGGTGTAACCTGCTGTAGGGAAAACCCAAATCTGAAGGAAAACCTCTTCTCCAGAGAGGACAAAACCTCCAGGGGGATAAAAACCTACAGGAGGAGCATTAGGCTCAGGCTCCCAGATTACTCCTCATGACAAGGGTTTCCCAGCCATCATGGACCGCAGCAACTGGTACCCATTAAGGGCCAGTCGTGGAAGCTTGGTCATAGCATCAGCAGGATTTGAGTGTCCTGGCAGATGTATGGTTATACAGTGGCTGGACAACTCCTTTGCCACAAGGTAGTCCAAGTCAGTAGTAGTGGCCCTCTCATTCTTGATAAAAGAGACCACGGGCTTATTATCACAATAAACCCTGACATCAATCACGGGTTGAGGTCTTATCTGACTCAGACACCATAAGAGTAGCTCTCTTATGTATATGGCATCGCGAATGCACATGGCGTATGCCCTGCACTCAGCGGTGTCAATGCCAGCAAACCGCCTCCTCTGAAGGTTACTGGACCAGTATACCAACGAGGGCTGTTTGCCTTCATTCCTGATGGTGATCAGGCATCCGGCTCTGGCACCAATCTTGTTGGCAGATCTAGACTCTTGGCTAGCATCTGTGTAGGTGTCTATGATGATGCGCCCATGCCAGTCTACACCGGACAACACCAAGTCAGGAGATTCATTGAGGCAGCTCTCCAGGCGCCTCCTTCCTTCTCCTACAACAACAGAGTCTGGCATCCTACTCTGTACTGCCAGGTCAGGGTTAGTTGTGGCAGCCAGCCAACCCAGTTGACCTTTAACCGTAGGGGCATTCTCCTCAGTTACTCTCTTGGGCAACTGAGTTATTACTTTTTCTTTATACCCCTTCGCCGATTGCAGCTTAAGATGCCATCCTTTGTCATCCTGGAAAAGGGTACAGCCAATGCCACAGTAAGGTACCTGGCTGTTTTTACTAAACCATGCTCTGGTACCAATAGGGGACTTGTCATTGAGCCTTTTATAGGTCTCATTCAACCATCCCTTGGGACCAATGCGTTGCATATCATCTCCATGTAAGGTAGCCCAGGTGGGTTGTCCTTTGGATTGCCCCACAAAGAGACAATAAGCAAGATGAGATTGTTGCATCTGACATCTCTCCTGGATGGCAGGAGCAATGGTTTCATACCAGATGACTGGACTGCTGACCAGTCCTTCCCAGCCCACTTTAGGCTGCATGTAGGGATGACCTACTTCAGCTATCCAGCATGCTGGGGTCTTAACACAACAGGGTCTTTGAGCTTGCCAAGTGGCTCTGGCCACCTGAGGATCACCATGCAAAAAGGCCCTGGTGAAGTCATCAATTTCTGCTCCATAATCCAAGCCATAGTCCAAAGCACCAAGGTACAGACTAAGAATAAGCCTGAGAACAGGATGTGACAGGCCAGGAGTGTACAGCTCCTCCTTATCAAAGTCTGTAGTACCATGGAACTGGGTCACGACTGGACGTGCGTTTGGTATGGGAGGCTCACCAAGCTTGCTCTTCATCTTGCATACAAAACGCAACTGCGTTTTTTATTGAGCATTGGGTGGAGGTTCTGAAATGCCTTCAAAAACATCCAGCGTTTGCCACTCCTGGAGCGCACGCGCCAATGCTACTCGCCAGGCCTCAAGGCCAGCGAAAGTGTGACAATCCAGGTCTACATCATCAAAGGACATGGGGCTATGAGCAGCAAATGACCTTTTTGTGAGACCAAGAGAAGTCACACTGAGCTGGGCGGGTTCTACCAGCTCAGAAGCTGGGGGTATATCCCTTCCCCATTCTGCTCCTTTTATTGAACCGACACAGGCGGTCTTCCAATTTGCCTTCTGGAACATTTCAAGAGGCAAGAGACATCTGAATGATTCCAGAGGAATTGGGTCACAATGGGTTTTTAGGAGACTCTTTGTGTTATTGGGGCCATCAACAATGGTAACACCGGGAGTCACCAAGAATGGCTGGCCAATAAGAGTGGGTCCCTTATAGCCATCAACAACACAAAGTGTCAAAGACTCACCCAAGAATGGGATAGTGATATTCCCAAGAACTTGATGATCAGTGTTACCCGCAAAGTCTTGGACAATAGTCCATGGACTGGGTTCAAGGGAATACTTATCCAGCAAAGCATTAAAGGGCGAGGTGACAGAGACCTCTGCTTTGGTATCCACATCAAAGCCATCAAGGTCTATGCCCTTCTCTAGAAGAGAAGTTATTTTGGCAATCTTTAGTGAGGGCTTGAGCTTCTTTACAATATCCCGAAGCTCTTGAGGATTGCCTCTCTTGCCGAGCTGAGTGTTCAACCTGGACAACCCCTCCTCAGCTTGTCTTCCTTGGGCTGGAATCCCATCAGTCTCCAAGGGCAATGGCTTATTACCAGGGTAATTGGATCCAAGCTTTGGCTGTTCAGACTGAAATATGTTATCCACCTGCCCAGGGGTCTCAAGCCCATGTTCCAACGGCCGGAGCTTCCGGTGCTGATCAGACACCCTATTATCCAACAAGTCAGCTTCATCCATATCATCCTGTGATATCCCAGTCAATGTCTTAGGCTGAGCTTGCTGAGTAGTAGGCTCCAGTTGATGGGAGGCCGCCCTTTCTGGTAGTTGGAGTCCAGCCTGTTCACTGGCCAAAGGTGGACAGGAAAGATTGGGAGATCCAAGTGCCTCTTCAGGGGCCATAATTTCCAGGGGATTTTCTTGAACGTTCATTGGATCTCTCTTCAATCTATTCCAAGCCAGATGATAAGTGGTCCCATTCCAGACCACATCAGCAGTTTTCATCTCCAGGTCAACTGAAGTTAGCATTTTGGGCAACCAATATGCTAAGTGGATGCAGTTTGGAAAGACCTTTCCAACGCCGTGCTGACCGCCTGAAACAGACAAGGGACAAGAAAGATATGAGGTCCCGAAGTCCTAGCCGTCCGTGGCCGACTGAGGTACAGTCCTCTGGTGTAGTGGACAGGACACGTGGCAGGCCGTGCCTGCGCAGGCTTAGCCTGACTATCACGTGACTGTGGTCCACGTAGACCAGAAGAGCAGCAGCCTGTGACTGGTGGACTACAGGAACTGGCACAGGTCTGCAAGGATACTAGGCCTTGCAGGCTTGTGACAGGTCCTGTACTTCCTAGGTTGCAGAGTCTAGGCAAATCCAGTTCGTCCTGGCTCTGCACTGATGCCAGTGGACGTTGAGGATTTGCTTGCCTGCCTGCACGTGCCTCGTCACGCCGATGGGAACGAGGAACAACGCAAAGGATATAGCTTGGTCATGGGGGATGACCAGCTATCTTGGCAAGCACGAACCGAGGCTCCCACATTGGTCGTGGAACCGCTCACCGTGGTCGTGGCTTGGTGCACGGGTTAAAAGGTTGCTGCCTTTGCAACTTTGGCTCATCCCGTTGTGTGGCGCGAGAGACCAGGAACTCACAGTTCTGGCTGTTCGCTAACTCGTACTATTGCATTTCTGTTGTGCAAGGTTTTTCATGTCGGCCGAGGCTCGGGTCGAGACACCTGAGTCATCCCCCGGGCACGAAGCAGCTCCCGAGGCGCCAGCGCGCGAGAACGCGTTTTTCCCCTATTCCCACCCATCCAACGCTTCTACGTTTGTGCAGGCCGCCTACGTTGCGAGGGGTCTTGCGGAAGGAGGTTGGGTTGCTGTGTTTGGAAACGCAGCAGGGCCGTCGGCAAACGACCCAGTGGTGATGAGGATAAGGGCGACGACGTCGCCAGGGGAGACGGGTCGGGTCTGCACGGAGCGGCTTGTCGCTATTCGCGACGAAATAGCTTCGTTGATCTACAGTTTGGAGGTCGCGTACCAGGGCGGGCACGTCACCATTCAGGCGCTGGACTTAGCGCGTGAAACGCTGGGCCAGCTGGTGGCCATTTGTTTAGGTGGTACCAGATTGTACAACCACTGGGTGGCGACAAGCTCGCTGGGGGAGGGGACCGACGCGTCACATATTATACGGGACGCGCAGACGCGTGAAGCCGACAGTCCGTGGGATTCGGCTGAAGTGGTAGCTCAGACGTGTGAGCACCTGGTCAATATCTTGACCCAAGAGGCGCGTGGTCACGCCGATCACTGGGTGATCACGACACGACCAGCCGGCATTTGGTCGACCTTGGATACACCGAGGTTGCAAAGCAGGCCGGGGGCGTGTGGGCCAACGGTGACAGTCATCACCGGTCGGGACGTCACCGACGAGGATTTTCACAGCGAGTTCGTGGATCGCCCCACGGGCATCATAGCTCGTTCGTCACAGCAGATTGACGAAGGGGACGGCACAAACGAGGGCTACTCAGCTCGGCGTAGGGCGGAGTTGCATATCCCGTTTGAGCCAGAACACGACTTCGCTGAGATTGGTCGGGGGTCACGGAACGACAGGCGGGGTGGTGGCAGTCGGTGGGTCAGGAACCTGCAGTGGTATCGCCGTGGTAGTGCGCCTAGGCTGCCGGTGGAGCAGACACCAGCCGGGAGGCCGGTGAGCCGGGTATTAGGTCCTTACAACGCGGAGGAGGTCCGCTCAGTTCCGCGCGTGGGGACACCGGTGGCGCGCACAGCGCAGGAGCGTGAGGAGGAGGCCATAGCTGAGGAGCGCCAGCGGCTTCTTCCGGCAGCACCAGCGCTTGAGCCTGTTTTCCTTGTCTATCGCCTGTTTTGTTTTGCCATCCCACTGTATATAATGCCTCGTGGCAAACCGGGAGACGGCGACAAGGGCGAGATGGAGGCACCGGCTGGAGCAAGCCAGGAGCCTCGGCAAGACAAGGAGCAGCTGGTGGGGGAGGCGATCCCAGCCAGCGAGGGCGATGGGGGAAAGAGACCAGGCAGCAAGAGACGGCACGAAGACTCGGTGGAGGAGGCGCGCAAGGCGCGGGCGCTAGGAGCATCTGATGCAATAACGGTGGCGAATGGGCAACCTGCCGTGGAGAAGCGTAAGAGGGACACCTCCGCTGACGGCAATGGTAAGAGGCCTCACGTGGATGTGCTCTCCCCTGTGCTTGCTGGCCCAAGTGGCGTTGTTACTGTGACACCCACTGTGGTGGAGCCGGTGAAGCGCTGCCAGGGTCGAGACCTCACATGAGTGCAGTCACGCTTATGAATGGACAAAAGCCTCTTAACCCACCACTAGCACAGGAAGCTCTAGACAAGTGGCTAGAGGACATGGAGCTGGTTGTGCTCTCCGTGGACCCCACTGTCAACCTAGTGCAAGTGTTTCACTCGTCCACGTGCAACAGGGACTCGTCAGAGCGTGTCAGGGAAAAGGCTAGGACTGGTGTCAAGGATAAGCTAACCTGGGCACAGTTCCTGGATGGGTTGAGGGAGGAGTTCTCTGACAAGGTTCTCAACCTCACCAACTACTATAAACATCAGTATGACACCTTTGAGATAGTGGGCCCTGTGGCAGAGGAATGGGCTAGGCTCAACCGTATCAGAGACAAGGGGGCCAAGTATGGCTTCCTGGTCACAGATAGGGCCTTGGCAGACTATTTCCTGGACCGTATGGGTTTGAGTGTGGATGGGAGGAACAGTGCCCGCATGTTTCTTAACCAGACTGATGGCTCCTTGCGTGCTCTGGAGCTTGTAATCCTCAGCATAAGGAAGCCAGATCCTGCCTGCAAAGCTATCCAGTCCCATGGCAGCAATGCCACCTCCGCTGTGCAGGGCCAAGGTGATGTCCCCGGGTACCCAGCCCGTGATGGGGCAAGGCCCAACAAGCGTAAGCGCTTCAGGCGCCAGAGGCAGGGGGCTCAGGGTGGCAAGGGTGCAGGTTCCCAAGGAGGGGTTGGGAGCCAGCAAGCTGGTGGTCAGCAGGGTAAGGGTGGCCAAGGGCAAGGCAAGGGCCAAGCTCAAGGCAACCAGGGCAAGCAGGGTGGACAGTCTCAGGGAGGCCAGGGAAGCCTGGCAAGGGTGGGGCTGGGTCTGGGAAGAAGGGTGGAGCATGCTTTGTGTGTGGCAAGGAAGGTCACTGGCGTCGTGAGTGTCCTGACAGGAAGGCCAAGCCTGCTGGGGCAGGGGGCCAGTCGGGGCAGCAGTGACTAGCTACATCATCCCCTGTAAATAGTCAATCACCCCTTGGGGAAGGTGTGTTGGATGTACATAAGGATGGGGGTGTGCCCCTTGTGCAGCACCAAGGGTGTAAAGATGTTGTTCTTCCACTGGATTGCAATAACAATGCTGCAGCTGAATTCCCTATGCCTCATGCAGGTGGTGGGTCTCCAGCAGGTGCTGGCCTGGAGGGCCAAGGACCTTGCTGGAAGGGCCTGGAGCGGTCCAGGGAGCAGGACCTGGCTTGGGGAGTCAGGATGGCCTGCAGGAAGCCCTGGAACCTCAGGAGTGGATCATGTGTCCCCACACACGGTTCAGACGTCTCGCCAGGTCAGTACTGACAGAGTGCTGAGCTATGCTGAGGCTGGCCATAGATTGCATCATATGTTTGGGCATTCTGGGCAGGCAGCAATGTTTGCTTGGAAGCTAGGTAGGGAGCCTTTGTGGGAGGCATGCCAGGCTGCTGCTGAGAACTGTGGTTGCCAGGAGAATGCTGTTCACCCACCTCAGTCCCATGCTAGGGAGCCTGCTAGGGAGCGTGGCGACATCCAGATGGATATCCAGCATATCAGGGGCTTGTATATATTGGTGGCAGTGGACAGGTTCAGCAGATATAGGCTGATAGACGTTCTGCCTGGTATGCAGGAGCACCACTTGTTGTTGGGTATGAAGGCCCTGATCCCAGGCTTTGGGGTGTGCAAGAGTGTGCAGGCAGACTTGCAGTTTGACTGTTTGCTCAAGCATCAGGACCAGCTGCCTTGTAAGCTGGTAGTAGTCCCCAGGGAGAGTCATGGGCAGCAAGGGGCTGTAGAGAGATCCATACGTGAAGTGAAGACAGTGGTGCTAGCAGCAGAGTCAGTGCCACTTGTGGCATCTGCCTTAGAGAGGGCAGCCTGGTGTAAGGGGATAGAAGAGCAGCTGAACCACAGGGTTAACTATTACTTTGATGGTGTGGCTGTCTCTCCCCTGGCCCTGCAGTATAGCTTGTTACCTGAGAACGTGGTGCAGGCCAGTCTTAGGAAGGCAGATAGGTTATTTGCCCAGCTGAGACGTAAGGACAAGAACTGGAATGTGCTGAGGCCTCAGGTGGGGCTGAAGGTCAGGATGTGGAAGGAACCATCTATTCCAGGCAAGCGGGGGAAGTGGCAGGATGGGGTTGTCACTCGTGTGGAAGAAGCTAACAGATCTTGCCTGGTGGCTTTGGAAAAGGATCCAAGGCACGTGTACAGGTTGTCCTGGGCTCATGTCAAGGAAAGAAGGCCACATGCAATCTGGCCTGCAGACGGGCCAGGCCCTCCCAGCTGGGTTGAGGAGCCAGGCCAGAGCCAGGCAGCAGCAGCTAACAATCCTCTGGTGGTGGATGATGGTCTGTCCCTGCTGGAAGATGACGAGCAGGAGGAGGCTGCTGAAGCAACTGTCACAAGGCCAGAGGGGACGGGGCAGCCACCTAAGGCCCGGGGGCCTCTCATGGCGGACGTCATCCGAGCACTCATGCGCAGCAAACATGATCCCAAGGTATCCAAGCTCACGGGGTGGGGGTCGTGCTGGGCAGCTACAATGGAGGTAGATACCAACTCACAGGTGTCTGTCATCAGGGAAGAGGATGCTGTAGGCTTACAGATGTCCCATCCCAGTTGCCTTGCTGTGTCTGATTTCTCAGGAAAGGTGTCCATGAAGATCCTTGGGGAAGTGAGTGTGCCTATCTTAGGGGTGCCCACCACGTTCTGTGTGGTAGAGGGCTATAAGGGGCCTGCCATTCTGGGACAGAACTTCTTGTGCATGCCAGGGGTTACTTTGACCTCTGATGAGTTGGCACTAGAAGGCAGGGGCAGCCTCCCCCTTGAAAGATATCACTATTCCCAGGGTCTTGCAGTGGCGGTGAAGGCTGTTAGGAGTCAGCCAGCTGAGGGTCCTCAGAGTCAGGAGCCCATAGCTGAGGACTTGTTGATAATCCCAACCACCTTTGATCCAAGGCAGTTAGGGGTAAACAGGTACCAGATAGCTGCTCACAGTCCTATTCCCTGGCGCCAGCTAGTCGAGATGATGCAGAGCCCCAAGATGGCTAAGGCATGGACTCTTGGCTTTGTTGCTTCTGGGCATGAGTGGATAGTTTCCAACTGTGCAGAACCTGTGGATGAGCTGCCAGAAGTTCACCAGCTGCTCAGATTGATGTTTGTCCTCAAGCTCAAGGAGGTTGATGGTGTCCAGGTGCCACATGTCAGACCAGTTGTAACCGAGTATCATGGCACTGGCCAGTTGTTAGATGAGGAGCTCTATACTCCAGGGATGCTGCATGACACGTGGAGGATTCTGCTGTGTATATTTCTGTCTTTTCTGGTTAAGGGTGTGCCCTATAGCTCTGTGCTGATTGATTTCAAGAGGGCTTTTCTCAAGGGTGACCAAGATCAGGCTAGGCAGACTTGGAGAGATATCCCTCCTTTCTTTGTGACTGTACCTGCTGTATGGAGAGCAGAGATAAAGGCCAGGTACCTGAGAATTCTGAAAGGGTTGGAAGGTCTCAGGTCCAGTCCCATTATCTGGAGAAAGAGCCTAGAGAAATTCTTGAAGAATACTTGTGGGTTCTGTGTCTCCAGTGGATCCCTGTTTGTTCCAAGGGTCCTACAATGGCCTTCCTGTCTTTGCCTCACTGCATGGTGATGACCTGCATCTCATAGGTCCACCAGACTGGGTTGAGGCTGTCTTGGCTAAGATCCAGAAGCGGTTTGAGCTGGGTAAGATACAGCACATGGTGGAGAATGAGCCTATGGTCTTCTGTGGCATGCAGGCTACGTTGTTCCAAGCCAAGGGCTCGTGGTTCATCAGGATGGAGGGTGGTAAGGACTACCCACAGCAGATTGTAGATGCATTGCAGGAGCCCATCACGCAGGCTAGGTGTGCTACCATCAGGGGCATGCTGGCATGGCTTGCAAGTATATGTGCCCCTGACTTGCTGGTTCTGAGTCGACTTACTGATTCCCAGCTGGTTGAGGTGGGTGCTGAGAGTGTGGTGCAGGCTGTCATGATGTCTCCCCCTCTCATACTGGGTCCTGTGGATTTGTACAAGCCCCTTGACATGGTTCTCTATGTAGACAGTTCTATGGACAATAGGAAGGTCACAGAGGTCAGGGGCCGGGCAGCAGCATTAGTTACCCTGGAGCAAGATCACACCTCACTTGTTACCTGGTACAGTCGGTTGCAGAACAGGGTTACACCCAGCAGTGATATTGCTGAGTGCAGGGCAATCTGTGAAGGGCTGCATACTGCTCTTTACTTGAGGGAGCTCTTCTACCAGCTATGTCAAGTGGCTTCCTGTAGGTTGCAGCTGCACACACTGGTGAGGACTGATAGCATGGGCATGGTGCAATTTGTGCACAGGCAGCTGGCCAGGAGCAGGGACCTTGACTACTTGTTGCTCAAGGAGATGTCCTACCTAGCTCACATTGAACATGTGCCTGGTGTGGACAACCCTGCAGATGCCCTCACCAAGCTGGAGGAGAAGGCGGAGAGGCAGTACCCCCTGCTCCGTGGGCTCATGGACCCCTTACACGGGCGGCCATAGAGACCAGGCCTTGCTTCAGCTTGGGTGCCCCCAGTGGGCTGCTTGACCAAAGTACCAAGTGGTGACTGGTGCTTACTGGTTGACAGCCGGTCCTTCAGGGTTAGGTACACCCTCCTGGACAGGAGTTGGTGTGGAATGTCACTCCTACCAGCTGAGAATCATGCCTGGCCCTCCCCATGGGGTTCAGAAGAGTCGCCAGGACTTAAGTCGACGCCTTTGGCCTCAAACAGTTAGGCCATGCAAGGGCAACCCGAATGTTGGTTCTTACAGGTTGCTGTATATATGTTTTCTAGTGCTTGTTTCCAACCTGTTGCTAATAAAGAACCTGGTTGTGTGACCATGTGGAACATGGTTGCCAGGGGGCCACATTCTGGGTTATATAATGCTTGAATAAAACATAATCATGTCATGTCATTCTCATGTTGTTCCATGGTTGTAATGTTTCTCTTGTGTAAAGTTCCAGGTCACCTATAAACCTGGAGGTTGGGGTGGGGTTCAATTCCCCAGCAGAGCCACAGCCTGGCATGAGTGATTCCTGGGCTTAACACCCAGTGAAGACATGGGCTCCCCAAGGAGGCAGTATTTGTAGGTGCTACCTGAGTTCTTTGAGCAAAGGGAAAGGCTGGCCAAGGCGGGCGCCATAAGAACGGGCGCCTGTGATAACTGTGAAAGATCAGGAACTCACAATAGTACGTTCTTGGCATCCTGTAATCCCAGCCATTGGACTAGGTAATGTGCCTTGACTTTAATCCAGCACCAAGTTCCCAAGGAAAGGTTGGGAGCTGACCAAGGGGTCAGGGGATAACCTGGGGTGACCTCTGATTCACTGGCCAGTACACCTAGCCTGGTCCAAGGGCAGATATGTTGTTACCCAAAGGAGGCAGGAACCTGGGCCCTCAAAGGTCTGATCAACCTCAAGGGACCAAGCGGTCTGTGGCTGAGTGGGCACAAGCAAGGTTAGGTTTTTTTCAAGCTGGTCCAGCTCCAAAAGAAGAAAGGGTTGGAGTTAGCATTTTGGGCAACCAATATGCTAAGTGGATGCAGTTTGGAAAGACCTTTCCAACGCCGTGCTGACCGCCTGAAACAGACAAGGGACAAGAAAGATATGAGGTCCCGAAGTCCTAGCCGTCCGTGGCCGACTAGGTACAGTCCTCTGGTGTAGTGGACAGGACACGTGGCAGGCCGTGCCTGCGCAGGCTTAGCCTGACTATCACGTGACTGTGGTCCACGTAGACCAGAGGAGCAGCAGCCTGTGACTGGTGGACTACAGGAACTGGCACAGGTCTGCAAGGATACTAGGCCTTGCAGGCTTGTGACAGGTCCTGTACTTCCTAGGTTGCAGAGTCTAGGCAAATCCAGTTCGTCCTGGCTCTGCACTGATGCCAGTGGACGTTGAGGATTTGCTTGCCTGCCTGCACGTGCCTCGTCACACCGATGGGAACGAGGAACAACGCAAAGGATATAGCTTGGTCATGGGGGATGACCAGCTATCTTGGCAAGCACGAACCGAGGCTCACACATTGGTCGTGGAACCGCTCACCGTGGTCGTGGCTTGGTGCACGGGTTAAAAGGTTGCTGCCTTTGCAACTTTGGCTCATCCCGTTGTGTGGCGCGAGAGACCAGGAACTCACAGTTCTGGCTGTTCGCTAACTACTGAGGTTATGGTCCCTGGACCCTGCCAATAACCACGTTTACCAGGAGCATTTTCTTTGTGGAAGATCACCTGGTCTCCCACCTCAAATTTTAATGATTCTCCTCTCTGTTTATCCTTTTCACAGAGATGAGCATACTGTGCCCACCTCTGCTTACTCCATGCCTGCATGATGTCATCAGGGTAGAGGCCACCTGCTAGTCCACGAGGTGAGACCAGCCGTGGAACACCACGCACCTTGATAGTATGAAAACGGTTGTTCATGGTGTTTTCCACTTTTGCAGCACCCAAACACCTGACAGCAAAAGTTGGTTTAAACATCTCAGGATAGTCCCCGGATATTACCAACTTCTTAAGCTCCTGTATATATCTGTCAACCTTGCCTTGGGCTTGGTGATCTTCACGACCCACAATCCTTAGGAAAGGCAGATCAGAGTATTTGGTCAGGCAGTTAAACTGCAAGTCCATCTGCAGCTTATGAATAACTGCAAACTTCTGCAGAATAACAAGAACTGCGGCATGGAGAGTATTCTCATCCCCTGCTGCCATAGGTTCAATTCCAATGTAGCCTGACCATTCATCCACAGCCACCAAGTAAGGCAATTGCCTGTAATTGGTGAAGTAGAGGATATCAGCTTGTAGATTACCCCTACCATCTGCAGGATGCTTTGCATGACGTTTGGAAGGCTTGTTAGCACACAATTGGCACACACAATGTTCTCTGACATCTTGATAAGCCTGCCAGAGAGCCTTGTTATTAATGGCTTGAACAAGCCTAATGGCATTGTTTCCATGGCCACAGGCATCATGCAAACTCTTAGCCAGAGTCCTAAGATTAATACAATCATTAGGCTCAGGCTCTTCAGGACAAGGACGGGCATCCACGTTCCTGGCAGAGCAAGAGTCCAAGTTTTTATTATCAATATAACAAGGATTATTGCTCTGAGGAGCTTGACTGTTAACAATATCAATGGGTGCTTGGCTACAAACAGGAGCTGCACCACATGTATTGTTCACAGATACGTTGCTCACCTGGGCAAGACCATGTGGCATCTGTCTACAACCAGGAGCAGATCCACATGTATTATTTACAGGAAGAGTTCCCTCTGGGGTACTCTTTTTATTCCAGGCATGGATAGGAATGCCACAAACAGGGGCACTTTTACTGCTGCTCACTGGGGCAGCTTTACGGTCAGTAGGGGTTACTGCTGGAGCCCCTACCACCTGGCAGGCCTCATCTGCCATGAGTCCACTCTCATCAGCATCCATAAGGACGCTGTAGGGGTTATATAAACAGAGAGGATCATCTAGTTTTTCTGCTGCTGCTTCCTCTTGCGGCCACGAGAGGTATTGCCACCCCGCGGCTGAGAAGCATCACCACCACGCGGCTGGGAAGCGTTACCACCACGCGGCTGAGAAGCGTCGCCACCACGAAGGGCACCGCTCTTGACGGCTTGGGAGATCTGCTGCAGCAGCTTGAGGACCTCCATCTGGGTATCCTTGGGTCCAGCGCCCGCCTTGCTCCTGCAGGCAGACGCATCATGTCCAGAATTGCCACAAGACTTGCACTTGCGAAAGTAGCAATCCTTAGCCAGATGGTTAGTCCTATTACAGAAAGTGCAGGGAGGGAAGGACTCAGAATTAGCGACAACCTTACCCTTACATGCGCGGCGTGTGTGCCCGGGCTGCCCGCAGTTGTAGCAGAAGATTTCCCGTTGCTGCTCCATCACCATGGCGACACGAGGCACCTCCGCGGCACCTCCTTCTCTGGAAACACGGGTTTGATTCGTCAGGAGCTCCTTGAGGTGAGCTCTGCATCGGTGAGTGTCGCACAGGTAACCGCGGCAGTTGGCGACCAAATTCCGCTTCTCGGATTCGGACAGAGCACAGTTTTGGATCCATCGGAGATTCACCGCCTCGTCAGGCCACCGGAGCCCCTGCTTCTCCAGCATGTCGTAGTAAGAGTTGAGGTGCTCGATGATGGTCTGCCCGGGCTTCGGCTTTGCATCTACAAATTCCTCGATCTCGTCGCAGGTTTTGGCAGTGATAGAACAAAGAAAAGTCTCCCTCGCTCGGCGCAGAAACTCGAACGGCGACCACCGCAGACGCTGTGCTCTATCCAGCAGCGAAATCCACTCTGGGTGGTTTTTCTCGCGGTCTCCCAGCGGGGTTCCACGAAGAAACTCCAGCCAGTCCGGAATGATGTCTCGGTTGCCCGCGAGCCTGCGGAAAAACGGCCCAAGAGAGCTTACAAAGCGATCCCGGTCTGCTTGAATAGCACCAGGCACCAGCGGGGCTGGAACCCATTTCTTGATTGCCGACAGCAGCTTCGCCTCTTGAAGCAAGGTCTCCCGCCGAAGCACTTTATCATGCGCACGCTGGTTGTCACTACTAGTACTTCCCTGCCCGCAGCCCTCCTCCCGGGGCTGGTCGGACATATTCTTATTGTCATCCCTGTGCTCGCCTGGGCCAGGGTCGACAGAAAATTGAGCCGGTCCGTGCTCACCAGGGCCAGACCTCTGCTCTGAAAGATTGTCGTCCGAAGACATTGCAATGAATACAAGTTGCAAATAAATGGAATGCGATGTAAATCAGAAAGCATGAAATGAACGTTGTGTTTATTGTTCTCATACGTTATTGTCGTTGCTGCATAATTCGTCTTCGTTGCGCATATATTCTATTGCGCTTGGCACCTTCATCAGTCTTGCTGAATATCCTACGTGGACATGCATTCCGTGTAGTTCAGTGCATGCCGCGTGTTAGATACTTCTAGAATCCTCTAGGAGGTACCAAGGCAGATGCGCATACATAATAGGCCGATAGTCGGCTCAGTCCTATTGACAGTACTACACCGGCCCTTGACCAGCCGGTGACGTGGAGGCCTGGGAGACGCCCACATATTCTACGTGGCGTTATCCCATTGGCGAGTACTAGTGAAGTACAGCCATTGGCCCAATACTACAATAAAGTATATTGTAGTAATCTGTACAAGATCCTCTATCTCTGAGGACCCATGTGGACCCTAGATGGGTCTCCAACCAACTTTAATTACATACATGCCATCCATGTACGTAGACAAGCCATGATGACCCCATGGGAGCCTGAATCCTCATCATTTTTTTTTTCTTTGACATCCATGTACGTAGACGGGCCATGATGACACCATGGGAGCCTGAATCCTCATCATTAATTACATAAATGACATCCATGTACGTAGACGGGCCATGATGACACCATGGGAGCCTGAGGCCTCATCATTAATTACATACTTGCCATTCATGTACGTAGACGGGCCATGGAGACACCATGGGAGCCTGAATCCTCATCATTTACTATTCCTTGACATCCATGTACGTAGACGGGCCATGATGACACCATGGGAGCCTGAATCCTCATCATTAATTACATAAATGCCATCCATGTACGTAGACGGGCGATGATGACACCATGGGAGCCTAAATCCTCCTCATTAATTACATAAATGCCATCCATGTACGTAGGCCAGCCATGGAGACACCATGGGAGCCTGAATCCTCATCATTAATTACATAAATGCCGACCATGTACGTAGACAAGCCATGATGACACCATGGGAGCCTGAATCCTCATCATTTACTATTCCTTGACATCCATGTACGTAGGCCAGCCATGATGACACCAATGGAGCCATACATTTCTTGTTTTTGGTCCATTGGAGTTCCTTCCCACCAAGAGAAACATTTATTTTACATTTTTGTGTGCTAGGCTTTATACGGACAGCCTATACCACACCTTCAAACTCAGTGCACATCATTATCAAGTTGGTTATTGTAGCACCATGCTGGGGGCCCAGCATACTCGAACACAAGGTGTTGCCCCTCTTAGCAGCGTGGGTGGGTGGGTGGGAGCTGAAAAGAGGCCTCCCTACGTCCCCTACACCACTCTAAGTACTGACTATCATTCACATTGCGCCACGCAGGCCTGCCGGCTGGCGCAGGTACAAGGTGTACTGACTGCCAATCACAGTTGCGCCACGCCTGGCGGCTGGCGCAGGTAACAAGGTCTAGTGACGTACGTTAGAAGCTACCTAGGCCTGCACTCCGGAACCACACTCAGCCTAGGCACAAAAAGGGCCGGCCGGTGCAGTACCCTCGTGACAAGCGCTAGTCTTACGCTACCTACGGCAGGTCGGTCCCCTTTGAGCCCGTCCACGCGTCATATATAAAATGAGCGAAGCTCAGCAAATACATTTCTTGTTTTTGGTCCATTGGAGTTCCTTCCCACCAAGAGAAACATTTATTTTACATTTTTGTGTGCTAGGCTTTATACGGACAGCCTATACCACACCTTCAAACTCAGTGCACATCATTATCAAGTTGGTTATTGTAGCACCATGCTGGGGGCCCAGCATACTCGAACACAAGGTGTTGCCCCCACACCTCCTTCTTGGCCACCAAGGCTGTCGCCAACCTTGGTGCCGATTTTCTTTCCGCCCATGGCCCCCCCCTGCACGCTGCCACGGCTGTACTGCCGCCCCCGTGTGGCCGCTACGGTTTCCCGGCGGACGCAGGGCGGCACCCATGTCGTTCCCCCCGTTAGGGGGGCGGTTTCCAGCGGCTGCTCATTAGGCCTTACGCCCCCGGACCGTCTCTCACAAGCCCAGGACCCATCACCAGCCCCACCCCCGAGGCTGGGATTTCCCGGCATTGAAACCTTTGTGGCGATAGGCCCTCTACCCTACCAAGGCCTTGGCTTGGAAACTGCTTAGCCAAGGCCCTGACCAGGGCTTGTGTTGTTGTAGGAAATTTTTTATGGCATAGATATGCCCCCCTGGCTGAACCGAACTCTTTATCGCTTTTCCTATAATGCATCATACAGGATAAAAACAAGGCGATAAAACAGCAAGAATTTCAGCCCCGCCAGGCGAACATTCTTTGCTGAAAAACTGGGCAATGATGAAGAGCGCGCTCCTCCCACCAAGATTCGCTCCAGCCCCGCATCCTCCCCGAAACTCCCGTCTGGCCACAGGCCGAAAGATCGGGTCCGCTGTCAGGCTCCTGGCAGTTATGGGCTACCCTGGCACCCCGCGCTAGCCATCTCCACGTTTAAGGCAGATTCGCCTCCACCTGTGATTCTTTCCACCGTAGCCGCTGGCCCTGGCCTGTATGGCTCCTTCCCTGACGTTGTCCGACTAAAATCGCAGCTTCCCCAGTGTCAGGAAGCCGCTTGCCGCACCCAGGGGTAGAGGGGAATCGTCAGTGGGCCCAGCGCCGGAAATCACACCATTTTACTCAAAACGTAGAGCCCCCACCCAACAACCATTACCGTGGCCTGTAACGGTGGGTGGCGAACATAAAGAATTTTATTCCAGGCCTCTCCACGCCCGGAGAGGCCGATAGCATCGTCTTACATTCAGCGCAGCCGCCATAGCGGCCAGCCGACCTTGCCAGCAAATGCTGGGATCAAGTTGCGAAGCTGAAAAGAGGCCTCCCTACGTCCCCTACACCACTCTAAGTACTGACTATCATTCACATTGCGCCACGCAGGCCTGCCGGCTGGCGCAGGTACAAGGTGTACTGACTGCCAATCACAGTTGCGCCACGCCTGGCGGCTGGCGCAGGTAACAAGGTCTAGTGACGTACGTTAGAAGCTACCTAGGCCTGCACTCCGGAACCACACTCAGCCTAGGCACAAAAAGGGCCGGCCGGTGCAGTACCCTCGTGACAAGCGCTAGTCTTACGCTACCTACGGCAGGTCGGTCCCCTTTGAGCCCGTCCACGCGTCATATATAAAATGAGCGAAGCTCAGCAAGTCAAAGAAAAAAAAATGATGAGGATTCAGGCTCCCATGGGGTCATCATGGCTTGTCTACGTACATGGATGGCATGTATGTAGTTAATGAGGAGGATTCAGGCTCCCATGGTGTCTCCATGGCTGGCCTACGTACATGGATGTCAAGGAATAGTAAATCATGAGGATTCAGGCTCCCATGGTGTCATCATGGCCCGTCCACGTTCATGGATGTCAAGGAATAGTAAATGATGAGTATTCAGGCTCCCATGGTGTCATCATGGCCTGTCTACGTACATGGATGGCATGTATGTAATTAATGATGAGGATTCACGCTCCATTGGTGTCATCATGGCTGGCCTACGTATGTACATGGATGTCAAAGAAAACAAAATGATGAGGATTCAGGCTCCCATGGTGTCATCATGGCCCGTCTACGTACATGGATGTCAAGGAATAGTAAATGATGAGGATTCAGGCTCCCATGGTGTCATCATGGCCCGTCTACGACCATGGATGTCAAGGAATAGTAAATGATGAGGATTCAGGCTCCCATGGTGTCATCATGGCCTGTCTACATACATGGATGTCAAGGAATAGTAAATGATGAGGATTCAGGCTCCCATGGTGTCATCATGGCCCGTCTACGTACATGAATGGCAAGTATGTAATTAATGATGAGGATTCAGGCTCCCATGGTGTCATCATGGCCCGTCTACGTACATGGATGTCATTTATGTAATTAATGATGAGGATTCAGGCTCCCATGGTGTCATCATGGCCCGTCTACGTACATGGATGTCAAAGAAAAAAAAATGATGAGGATTCAGGCTCCCATGGGGTCATCATGGCTTGTCTACGTACATGGATGGCATGTATGTAATTAATGAGGAGGATTCAGGCTCCCATGGTGTCTCCATGGCTGGCCTACGTACATGGATGTCAAGGAATAGTAAATCATGAGGATTCAGGCTCCCATGGTGTCATCATGGCCCGTCTACGTACATGGATGTCAAGGAATAGTAAATGATGAGTATTCAGGCTCCCATGGTGTCATCATGGCCTGTCTACGTACATGGATGGCATGTATGTAATTAATGATGAGGATTCAGGCTCCATTGGTGTCATCATGGCTGGCCTACGTATGTACATGGATGTCAAAGAAAACAAAATGATGAGGATTCAGGCTCCCATGGTGTCATCATGGCCCGTCTACGTACATGGATGTCAAGGAATAGTAAATGATGAGGATTCAGGCTCCCATGGTGTCATCATGGCCCGTCTACGTACATGGATGTCAAGGAATAGTAAATGATGAGGATTCAGGCTCCCATGGTGTCATCATGGCCTGTCTACGTACATGGATGTCATTTATGTATTTAATGATGAGGATTCAGGCTCCCATGGTGTCATCATGGCCCGTCTACGTACATGGATGTCAAGGAATAGTAAATGATGAGGATTCAGGCTCCCATGGTGTCATCATGGCCTGTCTACGTACATGGATGGCATGTATGTAATTAATGATGAGGATTCAGGCTCCATTGGTGTCATCATGGCTGGCCTACGTATGTACATGGATGTCAAAGAAAACAAAATGATGAGGATTCAGGCTCCATTGGTGTCATCATGGCCCGTCTACGTACATGGGTGGCATTTATGTATTTAATGATGAGGATTTAGGCTCCCATGGGGTCATCATGGCTTGTCTACGTACATGGAGTCATATTGATTCATGGAACAATGAGATACCATTCTTAATTGAAAATTGTTCTTGATACTTTCACATGCATGCCCGGAATCGTGAATTTGTGCGGGTTTCCATGATGACAATCCTCATTGAATTCTTGAGCACACAATATTGAGCAATTTAGGGGCACTTCGGCAATGTTGACCATTTTCATTCATGATAAAATTAACATTTAATGCAATAAATACATATTCCACTCATTTTAATAAACCATGCAAAAACTTTACAAGCACGCTCAAGCTAGGGGTGGGCTGGCATGCACGCGTGGGTGTGGGGGTGGGCTGGCATGCATGCGTGGGTGTGGGGGTGGGCTAGCCTGCATGCGTGGGTGTGTGGGGGGGCTGGCATGCATGCGTGGGTGTGTGTGGGGGGCTAGCATGCATGCGTAAGTGTGGGGGGGGCTGGCATGCATGCGTGGGTGTGTATGGGGGCTGGCATGCATGCGTGGGTGTGTGTGTGGGGCTAGCATGCATGCGTGGGTGTGGGGGGGGCTGTCATGCATGCGTGGGTGTGGGGGGGGCTGGCATGCATGCGTGGGTGTGTGGGGGGGCTAGCATGCATGCGTGGGTGTGGGGGTGGGCTAGCATGCATGCGTGGGTGTGAGTGTGGGCTAGCATGCATGCGTGGGTGTGGGGGTGGGCTAGCATGCATGCGTGGGTGTGGGGGGGGCTAGCACGCCCCACCCCTCCATCGGCACAGCCAGCCTTGTGAGTCTACCCTTAACAACAAGGCTGGTAGGACGACACGCCTGAGCAGCATATGTCATGCCTATCTCAGGCTAATAATGTGTGATTTTGTGCCAACAACCAAGTTGTTCCACCCAACAACACATTATAAACCCTCTTCCAAAATGCCCAACAAGCCGGACACGTGGAGGACCACACACGCAGTATATAAAGAGAAAATAAGCTGACTTTTTATCCAGCCAACCTGTGGCTAGCTGCTCTGGTTAGCATGACAAATGCTAACATTTACTCAGTGGGAAAGGTGAAGAGACCATTGGAACAGCCTACCTGACGCATGTGCCACCAAAGCATTGTGTCCCGCAAAATGCACACTGCCTCCTTTCTAACAAGCACGAGCCGCTCTCTTTAGGAGACAGGTGCCAGCTCGTCAGTGTCTGGGGAAAATGATGCCGCTGCTTAGGAAGACCGCGTGAATTTCCTCGAACACAACTGTCTATAAAGCACAAGAAATTTCAGAGAAGCATGGAAATAAAAGCATTACACCTTCCCGACAGGTTGCGGGCCACGCGCTGCAGAAAGCCAGCCACGTCACAGACGATTAACTAGCTAAAAGACACCCAGGAATCCAGCGATGCAGCGCCAGGACCCGCAACTTTCTGGCTGCATCTGGCCGGAAAGAAGGCAAAAAGCTTACGCTCAACGAGCTAAGAAAGCAGGAAAACGCTAGCTTAAGACGTTTAACACAAGAACGTACCATAACGGGCATTTATTCGTGCCCAGGCGCACAAGAAAGTCCACCCTTTCATGGAGTGGTTGGGCAGTACGCATCGCGCAGGGCTAATGTTATCTTACCGCAAAATGACGGGAAAGGTAAAGATAGCAGCGGGAATTTTTACGGCTTTAGAAACATCATTAAACTAGCTTTCCTTACGACCATCAAAACTGGCAACAATCGACAATCAACCCGGCAGGCATCCATTATACTTTATTCATCCCGACAGAAATTCAGGCCGGACCCCCCCTGCCGATGGCAAAGAAAAAAAGCCCGCGACATTATAGATCGCAACCATCCCGCCATAAATTAGAATCAGTAACTAATTTTCTCCAACAATCGAGCATTTTTTCTGCTTTCCGCGTGCCAGATTTGTCACGTTTCGTCTAAAGGCAGTCGCCATGGCCACTACCGCAAGGGGTGCGCGCACCGTGCCGACATAGCTTTTGGGCCTCAATTTGCACCGAAATTTGGTCCGTACCGTCCAGCTCAGTCGGATTATGTATGTGGATCGGCCGTGTTGGTTGCATACGCAGGTATATTAATTCTTGCATTCGCCCCGGACCTTCCCCAGGACAGGTCAGGATATAACAATAATTCTTGCATTCGCCCCCGCCCTTTCCTATGGCCTGGTCAGGTTTGGGCGCGACGCCACTAGCGCGGCGCCCGCGACAGAGTGGCCAGGCTCGAGCACGTTTTCTGGATCCCAAGCACCGGATTGGACACTGTCCGAGGACTGGACAGGAATTGGCTGACCAATCGGATGCTTGCTCGTCGTCTCCAAAAACATATATATTAAAAATATAATTACTTACAACAGAGTGAAATCACTCAAACCAAAGCAAACGCCCAGCTATAAACCTATATACAGAGCCATGTCAAAGCTCTATACTACGATAAGACCAATGGAAACGCCTAACGGGAGGAACCTAATAGCCCTGCTGCACCGCAAAATCAGCCCGCGTACGGCGGAGCATGATGTCAGCCATGGCCCGAGTCAGCGCCACCGACAAGCGCTGACGCCAATATGACGTCCAGGTCCGCGCCGACCATGGGACCAAAACATATATAAAGAGCCAAATCGCGCGAACTACGCAATGATCCTTTAAGCAGCATTACTCTGCCGAAATGTCAACCTAGGCCGGTCAAGTGACGCCGAGGTGTTCACCGATAGTTCAGGTCAGCCACAGCGCGCCTTCGAATGTAGGCACGGTCGCATTTTTTTTTAGGAAATGTAGAATTGTTGTCGACCAGCTACCAACGCCCGACCGGACCCATACAACGGAAACATCAAGGCGAAGGCGATGTGATGTAGGTGTGTCTGATATCTCATTAATACACAGAGCATCGTGAATATAATATATAATATAAATTATATAATATACTATAATTAATATATAATTTTAATTTTATGTTAATTTTAATGTTATTTCATATAACATAATATAGCATAATATAATTAATATAATATAATATTATATAAACTAGTATATAAAAAATTAAAATGTAAAAGAAAAATATCTACCTTATTGGGGTTTATTGTTCCTTTCCAGTTCAGCATAAGTACACTCTTGAGTGTGTGCAATGTTTGGTTATACGCCATTGTCTTAAAATAGCAACCAATGTAAACCTCCGTCCTAACCACATTTGGATACAATAAAGACATTGATGCCTGACACATAGCATTCATTGCTTGAAATACCATGCATATTTTGTGTCAATGTTCTGCAGACCACAGCTTTAAGTGGGCATACTTCGCTTTCCTCAATATAATGGCGACATGGCATTTGGTGAAAGTGGTGAGTGCCATGAAGTTGCGCCGGCCGTCGTTATCCATGACGAACTGAATGGGTTTCGTGCAAATCAAGTTTTTTGTTTTGGTGTTCCAGTTGCGCCGGCCGGCGTTTCCAATGGTATCTTGCGCGCACTTGCAAAAGCTTGCACGCTTATCAACATTTTGTGTTGGTGAACATTTTATCACCTCTGGGATTTCCGCCTTCACTACCTGAGTTGCTTCTTTGTGGTTTTCAAATGCAACCGAGTTACGCCGGCCGTCGTTACTCATGACAAATTGTAGGGGTTTTGTGCAAATCACTTTTGTATGGTTTATGTACATGCATCCAGTTGCGCCGGCCGGCGTTTCCAATGGTATCTTGCAGTTGCGCAATCAGGCCCCATTACCAAAAGTGTGTTTGTACATCTTTTTTACACCTGAAGGATTTCTGCCTGCATATCCTGAGTTGCTTCTTAATGGTTTTTAATTGCGCCCGAGTTACGCCGGCCGTCGTTATTAATGACAAACTGTATGTGTTTCATAAAATCACTTTTGTATGGTTTACATGTATCCAGTTGCGCCGGCCGGCGTTATTAATGACGCTTGTCGTTCTTGTTTGATGCCCATCGTTTTCGTCGTGTCTTTAATGGTGATTATTTATCATTACTCATCCTCAGGGCTTTCGGTGCCGCGGGATTAAGAGGCGAAAAAAATCAGCTGCCGTCTGACCAAAGTCTGATGGCGCAATCGGGGCGGGGGGCCGTTTCCGACGGTTCGCGTCCCTTGTCCAAGGACGACCGGGAGCCTGCACTTCGCGGTCCCCGGAGCGACAAGTACATCGAGAACAAGGGGTACAAAATTGCCAATGACATCTTTCCTATCATGGCGGAACGCGTGAAAGCAAACAACCACAGGACGCCAGAGATGAGCGCGGAGGTTCTGTCTTGCGCAGCTTCAAGACTAAATGCCATGGTGGCCGAGAGCAACGGCATTAAGAAGAGGAAGAACTGTGACGACGGGCTTCCTGAAAGTTGGGCGGAATCTCTTCGGGATACCATCAAGAAGGCTTTTGGCGACTTGGGAACATCTGAGAAGGATCGTGGGCTTAGGTGGGCCTTGTGTGGACTTGTTACGAAGGCAATGGAGGGCGTCCCGGACAGGATTGTGGAGCGCGCGTTCGGGATTGACAGGCGCTTTGTCGCAACTGTTCGGGGTCACAGGGATGGAATGGAAGAAGGGGAGGACGACCTTTTGATGAGTGCGCCAGAGAGGAGGAGGAGGAAAGACGAGCTTCCGACGGAAGTCATTGCCCTGATACAAGCGTGCTGGAGGGATGATAACTTGACGCGGGCGTCTCCGAACATGAAGGATGTTCATTGTGAATGGACAAGAAAGGATTACAAACATACACTAGCGTTTTCGGAGGGTGCGCGCTACTATACTGTCTCCAAGTCGAAGATTTACGAAGTGTTCATTTCCCGCCATCCGGAGTTGAAGCCACCGCGGCGGATGGACACTAGGGAGGGGGGGGGGTGGAGGGAGAGGAGGGCGTGAGGGGGGGAAATCAGGTGATTATGGAGACGGAGGAGGGGATGTCAATGCCTCGCACGAATCAGAAGAGCACAGTTCATGTGGGATACACTTCTTTTTGCAAGCATATGCCCGCATGCGTCAAGGGGCGGTGGAAAATGCGGAACTTGTGCGCATGCCAGCACCACACTACCATGCAGTCCATGGTTGGGGGGTTGGCCAAATTTCGTGCAACTTTTCATGCCAGATGCGAGTGCGGACCTGAATGCCACGCGTGCGATCATGGTAGCCAGCTCGACGTGGGGTCCTCCGTGCCCACATGTTCCATTTTCAAAGCCACTCACACGACAGAGTGGGTGAACAAGTTTACTTGTGAGGTGGAGGGGATGAGGGAGGGGGGAGGTTCGAGGTCGTCTGTGGGGTCGTCGCGGCCGCAGGTTCAGCCTTTTCAGGGCGAACTTGAGGATCTGCCCATGCATGGGAGGGTGCTGGACGACGAGGAAGGGGTGCCCGATCATGACCTGGGCGAGGAGTTGGGGGTTTGCTCGATCCGGCGTAAGGCTTGTGTGTTGGGCACTTGCCGGGCTCCCAAGTGTGGAATTCGGAACTTCATGTTATGCGAACGGGAGGAGGCTTCCAACCACCTGATTTCATGGACCAGATACGAGATGCAGGATGTGCCGCCGGGTGCGGTTCTTGGGCCAGAGGTAATTTTTAGTGGAGTGGTTGCGCCCCAAGGCGTTTCTTTTGCAATGTTTCCTGAGGTTCTTGGGCCAGAGGTAATTTTTAGTGGAGTGGTTGCGCCCCAAGGCGTTTCTTAAGCAATGTTTCCTGAGGTTCTTGGGCCAGAGGTAATTTTTAGTGGAGTGGTTGCGCCCCAAGGCGTTTCTTTTTCAATTTTTCCTGAGGTCCTGTCTTTTTTCTTCCTACAGGTCATTGGTGGGTCGAAGTTGATGTCTTTTCTGTATGTGCACATTGCGCATATGCAGGACGACTGTGACGAGATCGCAAAGGCTGGTGGGCAGCGATTGACGCAAGTCGACGTCAAGTCCACACCAACGGAGCTAAAGGAGGCGATTGTGGACAAGTGGCCGGACTTCATCCAGCATTGCTTCAACGCGTGGTGGCAAGCGGACGCCTCCAAGGAATGTCTCTCAAGGATGCGGGTGGGGGACCTTGTATGCCACACAGATTACGCCGAGAACTACCAGTCTTACACCTATCACAATCTCCAAGCACAGTATTGGCATCCAGTCACATTCGTCCTTATGCCCTGGATCGTGCGCTACTTGGATCCAGCGTCGGGAAAGGTCGTGAGAAGGGAGTTTCACTTCATCGGACAGGGCGGAATGAAAAGGGACGGGCGGGCCCTCCGTTTTGCTATCCTCAAAATCCTGGCGACACTACGGTCAGAAGGGGTAGAGGTGAAGCGCTTCATTGGGTGGTCGGACAATTGCTCCATGCAGTTCAAGTCAAGGAATGTGATCGCGGAAATGGCCCGGCTGCTGACGGAGGATCCGCACCTGGAGTCATTTGAGTGGAATTACTTTGGGGAGCAGCACGGAAAGGGGGAGGTGGATGGAGCTGGTGGGACTGTGAAGTGCATGTTGAGGAGGTGGCACATCAGGGAAGAGAACCAGGACAAACAGACGGCCGCCCAGTTGGTGGAGAATCTGGCGTCGGGGGCGGTGGGCGGGACCACAACGACCAGGCGTAACTTCTTCGAGTTCCCCGAGGTAATTAAGTGTACAGTCCTCGTTCAGGGAATAGTTACGCCGGCCGTCGTTTCTAGGGCGTTCTTGGAGTCCTGGCGATCAGGAGTGCTTAATAAAACACAACTAGCTCGATGGTCTCGTAACTTCAACTTTCCCTTGTGCAAATCTTGTCTTCGACGCGCAGGTGCTTCCTTACAGCCCAGGGCGCGGCGAAATCAAAGGAGTGAAGAAGGCGCACTGGTGGCGCATGGACAAGTCGAATGTGACGCGCTTAATGCTGCGCCAGTATTCCTGCTATTGTGGCGGTGCGTGCGCCGAGGAAAGGTGGTGGGATTGTCGAAAGGAGTGGACCGACATGGACGGCTGGAATGTGGGAGGTGCTCGGATGAAGCTCCACAAACTGGGGGAGCCAGTGCAAAGGAACCCAAACGGACAAGGGGGGCACGCAGGGACGCGACTGAACAGACTACAGGCAGAGAGGACGATGATGGGAAGGAGACTGAAGCTGCGAGACATTTTTGCCGTCGAGTCCTACTCTGGTGATGGGTCCCACGATCCAGATCATCCATATTGGCTAGCGGAAGTCTTGCAGGAGCCTTATCAGGTGGCCGCTACTTTCGTGAGGCGAGTGGCCGACAGAAACGGCAAGGTCGATAGGGAGTTGTTCCGTAAGGGACAATGGGTGGTGGGGGTGCGCTACTGGGACAGATTTCCGGGTATGGCGACGATGTTCAAAATGGACGCCGATGCCCAACCTGAACAGCCAAACTTGGTCAATTGCTACCTGTGCATGGACGCGGGGTTCGAACACACCATTGTTGTCAACCCAGCTAACAATCGCCAGGCCATCTTGACCATTCCGACAGACGTCGAGAAACGGCTCACGAACTTGGCCAAGAAGAGACCTGTTCAGTAGGCCAGCTCGCCCGGGCTTGGTTGGACGAGGTGGACAGCCTTGAGAGCACGTGCTTCGTTGTGAGCACTTGCCTTTCAGCCGTGATTTGCAAACGAGTTCCTTGTCCTGAATTGTAAAGCTCGATTCATGCTCTTTTAAGGAAGTGTATAATATTATCCAGATCATGTATATATTTTAAAAATATAATTACTTACAGCAGAGTGAAATCACTCAAACCAAAGCAAACGCCCAGCTATAAACCTATATACAGAGCCATGTCAAAGCTCTATACTACGATAAGACCAATGGAAACGCCTAACGGGAGGAACCTAATAGCCCTGCTGCACCGCAAAATCAGCCCGCGTACGGCGGAGCATGATGTCAGCCATGGCCCGAGTCAGCGCCACCGACAGGCGCTGACGCCAATATGACGTCCAGGTCCGCGCCGACCATGGGGCCCGCTGGCCCTCCAGGTCCAGCCGGTCCTCCCGGAGCCGGCAACACTCCTTGAAGAAGGCGGAGGTCAGGGGCCCCATGGCCCCAAACTCCTCCAGGACAAAGGGCACCACACGATGGTGCCCGACGTCGCCGTAGGCCAGGAGCTTGGCCCGCTCCGCCCGGTCCGCCGTGTAACCTGCCGTGAGGGAGGCCCCAGCCACGTGGCTAAGAGCCAAGGGCCGCGCCACCGAAACGTCAATAAGCAGATGCCGGCCACCCCCTCAAAGTCCAGCACCACGATGTCAGGCCGGTGGTTGGGGGAATAGAAGGCAGCGCCATCCGCATCCTCGGACCGGATGTTCGCGTGGGGGAAAACCGACCGAATCATGGCGAGCACCACCGTCAGGAGGACAGTGTGCAAATACAAATACCAATTCTGATTCTGTTGGCCCCCCATGCAGGCAAGGTAGTGAGTCCCCGTGGGATCCAGCGGCTGCCCACAGCTACCACAAGGCCGCCCGGCCGGAACAAGAGGCTGCGGGGCAAATAGCTGGTGCCGGAGCGCCACCGAGTAGTGGCTGGGAGCCAAGGCGAATGGGGGGGCCATGGGAAGAGCACGAAGGTACGCCGAGCCCACACTCCGCAAGGAAAGCGAGAACAGCCACGCACGTCCCTGGGCGTTGAGGTCCGCGAAAAGAGCAATCCAATCAGCCGTGTGCAGAATACCCGCGTAGGTTTTCTGGTGTTTATCGATGACGCGAGCAGGGAATGCGGCGGGAGATTGAACGGAGGCGACCGAGGGAGTGCCGCGAGGGAGGTGGCGCTGTACCGCCTGAGCGGCACGGACGGGAGAACAGGCCTGCTGGATCTCAGCATAGGCCTCCTGGATGGCAGTGACGAAGGGCAAAGGGCTGCTGGGGTCCAGGAGGTCAGGCGCTGCCGTTGCCAAAAGGGGCAGGAGCCGGCAGCTTTCCGCCCACGACTGAGCGACGGAGCCCAAAAAGGCTGCTGGGGCCAGCCGGGCGGCACGAGTCAGACCGCAGCCACCCATCCGTGCAGGCAGGGAGGCAATGCGAATAGCATGTGGCGGGAGGTCGGGGCCCGGGACCAGCTGCGCCAAGGCCGACTGGATGCGTTCGTCGTGGCCCTCGGCGGCCAGCCGGACCTGAGACGGAAGAGCGCCCCGGAGCCAGTGAACGACGCGAGGGTGAGCGCAAAACCACAGAAGCAGACCCTTGGTCTGCGAATCATGAAGGCGCGCAATCAAGGGCAGTACCTCAGTGCGTGCCTCGAGGGCGGCCCGCAGAGCATCGATGACAAACGCGGGGTCGCCAACCGGAACGCCGAGGACATCCAACCCATGGAGGCGCTCGTCCCGGCCCAAGAGCTGGGGCGGAAAGCCGGAGCAATCACCTTGGGGCGAGTACACCGCGCACTTGGCAAGGGTCAACTGGAGGTTGATGTATATATTTAGATCTAGACCTGAGTTCAAATAACATTTCTTAGAGGGCTGAGATGCGCGAGGTCCAGCATACATGTATATATCCATGGAGACATGTTACAAACTCAAATGTTTCATTGTACGTACCACTAGCTCGTCGACGGGGGTATCCCATGTAATGTATGATTTATGAATTAATTAATCGCTTAATTGTACAATTTAAATGGATCATGAACTTGTCAAGTGGCCTAATTTGGTTTATTTGGTTCATCATTTATTGATCTCAATCATTCTTAATTGAATCTCGAGCAATAGCAATCGTGAAGCAGATCCTAATCATGTGATTCGCATAACATTTGAGAATAGGCAACAAGTGCTACTTTGAAGAATGCGGGGTTGGTCAGGTTATTATAGAGCTAGAGCTACAAACGGCACATATATTGCAAACTTTGCGCTCCAGGCATGGAATTTCAAAAGTACCTAAATTGGAGCAGTAGATGTTGGGGACGCCCGGGTGGGTGGGTGGGTGGGTGGGTGGGTGGGTGGGTGGGTGGGTGGGTGGGTGGGTGGGTGGGTGGGTGGTGGGTGGGTGGGTGGGTGGGTGGGTGGGTGGGTGGGTGGGTGGGTGGGTGGGTGGGTGGGTGGGTACGTGGGTGGGTGGGTGGGTGGGTGGGTGGGTGGGTGGGTGGGTGGGTGGGTGGGTGGGTGGGTGGGTGGGTGGGTGGGTGGGTGGGTGGGTGGGTGGGTGGGTGGGTGGGTGGGTGGGTGGGTGGGTGGGTGGGTGGGTGGGTGGGTGGGGAAGGTGTGCTTTTTTTTATGAAGATTAGCTTAGTTACGTGTGTGCTGTTGATGTACATGTTGACGTTGTATCATGGGCGTGTGCCCCTAAGTCTGCCTTCCTGCAATATCACATAAGATATCATCTAGATGTGTTGTTGGGAACCTGACTATATATATATTCCAAACTGGAATGGTTGACATGCAACTATATGGGATGAAACCCTTGAAAAACAATTACTAGGAACTGCATTTTTTGTGCTATGTTTGCTAGCATCTGTCACCTATTTGTCATGCAAACAGTCTGAATTTCTTGTGGGTAGTTAACATAGATGTTCTTTGTGAGCTGTGCAAAGTTCTAGACTTAACTGAGTTCATTGATATAGGCACCCATGTGTTGGAACCCTTGGAAAACCAAGAAAAACTGCATTTTGGGGTGTTTTGTTTTGCTAGCATCAGTACGTCACAATTTTGTCATCCAACCAGCCTGAAACTTTGTGGTCATGCTGCATGGAATGTGTTTAGAACATGTGCAAAGTTCTAGCTCCGACTGAGTTCATTTGGTGTCATTATGTATGCATATGTGTGATAAAACCCTTACGAAACCATGAAAAAATGCATTTTTGGGGTATTTATGCTATAGCATTTGTCACCTATTTGTCATCCAACCAGCCTAGGAAACTTTGTTGGCATGCTGCATGGAATGTGTTTAGAACATGTGCAAAGTCCCAGGCCCAACTGAGTTCATTTGGTGTCGTTATATATGCATAGATGCCATAAAGTGCTGAAAATCGGGGTTCTTTGAACGGAGTTTCTTCTATACGTGAATGCGGGAACAAGAGGCCGCTGATTGAGCGGCTTAGGTCGTAGTGTTTTCTCGTAGCTTTTTGGCTAGAGCTCTTGTGATAGATGCAGTATAGTGCATGGTTGAAAAATGAATCAAATAAAATGTGCGTTCCGCGCTTGGGTTGATCATACCCAGGCGGAACGGGGCGTGAGGTGCAGTGCCCCTGAAAAGAACAACCTACGCATTATTTAATACTAGCCGTGCAGATTCGGGATATTCTACCCCCGGTCCGTACGGCTAGCGTCTTACTAGCATCACTGAACATAAGGGTTTAATGACGTCAGTTAGCTAGGGATATATGTAAGGGAGGTTTTGCGACTAAAAGCCGCTCAGGCTGGGTTTGTCGGCCTCTTTCTTTGCTCGTTGTCGTTGCGGCGGCAGCCGCAGCTATGGGGGCTGCGGAGCATAATCCAAAAGCACTGGTTGCACCGGCCACTTGGCCAGTGGTGAGACTTCCAGTTGTTAACCGGCCAGGCGTGAGTTCCTCGCCCGGTTAACTAAAAGAAAAGAAAATGATTACCTCCGGTCCGCACCTTTTCCCCAGCTTGGGGTCTTTGGTGGGCCGGGTGCCGTGACAGGTGCTCACTTGTCGCCCGGTCTGCCCAGTGCGCGAGCTGGTGCTCCGTACCTGGGGATGCTTGCGCCCTGGGTTGGAGCCGGATGGCTGCATGGCACTGGCGACCCGTGTCTCGGTCCGCGGCCTGTCAGAGGCTTTTTCTTCGGAAATTGCTGCTGGCCAGCAAACTTTGCAATTGCCTTCCGCCGAGGGGGTTGTGGTTGGGGCTGGGGACGGCGGTGGGGAAAGCGCCT
>RPFO01000188.1:754515-847015 GCA_009746045.1 Mesostigma viride | reverse complement strand
CCTCGGCATGGCAGGACCCCCACCCGCACACTCCCGCCGCCGGCGCCTCTTAGACGACACCGAGGTCAACTACAGTACCCTACTTCAGGCCGCTTCAAGCTGCTCGGCAGTTGGCTTCCCGACTGTGAGGACGACCTGACGACACGGATCGGCATGGCGTGGGCCGGCAACTCCATGACCACCGCCGCTGGTGGAGCAACCCCGCCCTACCCCGGATCGTGAAGCGTGACCTCTTCAAGGTCGTCATTCTGACGATCCTGACCTACGGCGCCGAGACCTGGACACTGACGCAGGAGCTGGAGCAACGACTCGACGGCAACGTCACCAAGATGCTGCGCAAGGCCCTTAACATCCCCTTTGGTTTGCACATTAGTAATGAGGATTTGTACGCTGATTTGCCCTATGTTTCCCACGTTCTTAGGCACAGGCGCCTGGGCCTAGCCGGGCACCTGGCCCGCACAGATCAGGTAGACACATCAGATAGACTAGCTGGCACCAAGCCCGCCCAGCCTGGGCGATATGTCCTCACCTGGCGTGCCCCAGGCCGCGCGCGGCAGGGCTGCCACCCGCGTGGACTTTTCGTGATAGACTCGGCATGGACATGTGCTACACTAGACGTGACGGGCTCACACCCGGGCAGCCTCCTGGTTTGTCTGTAATATGGAGGCAGATGGTACGCAAGGATAGATGGCAAGTCGTGATGAAGGAGACCACCCCCAAGTCTGTGGGGGCTCCGCGTGTGACCGCGTATGGCGCGCATTCATAGTGATTCGGGCCGTGATGCCCACAACCCTGTAACTAGGACCTAGATAGCTTACACCATCCATTCCATCCCATGTTCCCCTCCCACTGAGGACTTATGCTCACGTGACGCAGTCACGTATTTATTAATTAATTAATTAATTAATTAATTATAATTAATTCCCATATTATTAGGCACAGGCGCCTGGACCTAGCCGGGCACCTCACCTGCACAGATCAGGTAGACGCTATGGATAGCTCAGCAGGCACCAAGCGCGCCCAACCTGGGCGTTATGTCCTCACCTGGCGTGCCCCAGGCCGAGGGCGGCCGGGGCGCCACCCGTGGACTTTCCGGGATAGATTAGGCATGTTACCTACGTTGCAATGGGCTCATGCACGCCAGGGCAGCCCCCTGGCTCTGTAATCTGGAGGCAGATGGTTCGCAAGGATAGTTGGCAGGTAGTAATGAAGGAGCTTTATTTAATTATGCCGTGCCCATGCAGGGGGTCACTCCCTGCTGAGAAGCCATGCCCTAGCTCTTGTATAGCCATGTTGATCTTCCCCCACATGACATACTCCCCCTTAGCTGGGCATAGTGTGAAGATCATGAGGGTGCAGGTGCCCCTGGTGCACCTAGAGCAAGTGTTGTTTACATTCCCACCCTTGCAGGAAGTAGCTTAGAATGTATGATAGGCCATATGCCCCTTCTCTGGGCTATGTGCTACATATACTCCCAACGGAGTTATGTTACAATTCAATTCAATTCAATGAAGGAGACCACCCCCAAGCCAGTGGGGGCTCCGCGTGTGACCGAGTATGGCATTTACAGCAATTCAGGCCGTGGTGCCCACAACCCTGTAACTAGGTCTTAGATAATTAGCTCCATCCATCCCATCCCACTCAACTGTACTGAGGGCTTATGCTCAAGTACCGCTGTTTATGTTAATCAATTAATTAATGAGATTAGCATAGTTCTCCATGGCACGCCCATGCGCATGACACGCAAGTACTTACTTACATACTAAGTTTACTTAGTATACACCAGGTAGTATATATCACCAGTTAGATGCTTGCCTAACTATCAGAGCTGAAAATATTTAAGTCCTGCCTTTAAGGGGCATGGTCTTGATGGCCGGCAGCCTGCGCACATGGTGAAGTCTTACATAAAAGCAGCCTACTTGCCCATGAGCTTGCACGTTCCAATGGCTGGCCGTTCAAACATTGTGGGAGGTCCCACCAAGGGCGCTGTGCTCATGGTCAGGTTGGTAATATGCTCTGCATGTCTGGCGTCCCCCTGTCTGCCTACACTTCATGGGGCATGAGTACTGTAAGGTAATATGTGTGTAGTGCCAACTAGTGTGTAGTGACAGCTTGAGATACCCTCAACGTGGCGCATGGCCAAGAGCATTGGCCTTGCCACTAGATGTTCAACAAAATATCTCGCCGCCAATGCATACACGCTGTGCCAATGGAACCGCAAAGTGCGTGCTTATTTGATGCCCAGGCCATTTGGCTGGATCTTGTCCATGAATACCAGGATGGCTGCAGGGGAAGACAAGACGTTCGGTACATTGGGAACCAAGCGCCACATTGGCATAAGAACGAATGCAAGTAAGAAAGGGGGGGGGGGGAAGCGATGGCAGCCTCTAAAGCAGGATAGCTTTACAGAGATGACCAATGGGGCTGCAGCAGGGGCCTATGACAGCTTGCACATCAGGTTACACCAAGAACTTTCTGTGGAAGAGATTAATTGGCACATGAACTGTTCGTCGTAAGTGGTTATGAGAATCACACACATGACCGGCATTCTTGTCCATTCATTCACACGTGCCCATGACAGGCCCTGCACAAGGCGGAGCTTGAAAGATGACAACGGGGCCAATCAAACAACACACAAGACCTGACATTGACGCCCACAATCTGATATTCACAGGCTGATATGATTCCAGGCACCAATGTGTTCTCAACCTTAGAAGACACAAGGAAAACTTAGTTACTATGCCGGCAGCTGGAGCATAGCCCGCAACAGCTTGCAGTTTCGTCACCTTGCAGCTGCAGAACACGAGGAGCATGTCCGGGACTAGTGCCAAAACCGCCAATGCCGTGATAACGCATGCTTCTCGTTCACGGAGGTTTGTGCTTACGATGACTGCACCCGGTTTCTACTAACGTGCAACAAACACTAGCTGCGATGGCTTCATATGCTGATTCACAAACTGGGCGCGCAGCGGATACAAGATGGGTGCCCAAGAGCTAGTACTCATGTCTATATATAATGCCAGCAGACCAGAGGGGTGGGTGAGCAAGTACTCACCATATATAATGCCAGGGAGCGCGAAAAAAAACCAAAGGACCAGGCAGATCCAGGCCCGGTTGTCGCACGTCCCGGTCTGTGTTGGTGCAAGCAAAAGTCAGACAAGTCAGGCTCACAGCGCAAACAAACTGATGCATACAAACTGATATAAATAAACTGATACGGTTTCCAGACTCGATTCCCAAAGGCGCCATCTGAACTAGTTGACAAAGCGATCAGGATTGCAGTGTGACACATTCAGAGAGAAATTATAACAGACTACCCCATTAGAGGGCTATGAGCAAGGGATCACCAACCTAGCAATTTACTATCGACACCTCGTGACAAGTACTGTCACCCTGGCAGGGCGCGCATGACGTTCAAGAGTGTGAATCTGACAATAAAATATGAACCAAGGAATCTGGAAGCTAGTTCGAAGCAAGTAGCTAGCCGCTTGTTTGCTTCCATGTAGCCGCTTTCGGCATAGGCATCGACACCATTTAGCTAATCAGAGTGCCTAACGGCAATAGCCATGTGTATAGAAGTTCGATGTCCACCATAGTCCGTTGAAATTTGGCGTAAGGTACCACTCCCCCCCATAAGCACCCACGACTATGATGGGCCCAGATCCAGGCAAACAAGCTCAAGCATGAGGCTTTTCTGGCTAGACAAAAGCCCAATCATCCTATCATAAGAGCACTCGGCCAAACGCACCTTCAGATAAACCCCCAATGGAGGAATGAAGAAGCAGCAGATAATGGTAACAATTTCCTGCGCTGTTACCATGTTGAAACAAGACTCGATACAGGAATGTCTAGATTTTAGACAGGCGTGCCAGTACAACTAGTAATTGCAGGCTTTCGGTTGTGGAGCTTACAGGCGCGGCTTACTCCAGAGTTCAGGAAATGAAGGCTACACCGCGTCTACCTCCGCGACGATGCGGTCCAATTGCGTTGGAATGGGGGTTTATTGCGAGAATCGAGCGTTCGGGGGGGCAGCATGGCAGCATCACCGTTCGTGCTTTAGAAGGCATCGGGGTGACAACTGGCCTAATGTTTAGGTACCTATGGCATGCCAGCTAGACAGGCCGATTGACAAAATTTTATTTACCCCAGTCGCCACTCGCCACTCGCCTCGCTGCGCAGTGCGCGCGCTCCTGGCGCGATCCTGGCGCAATATGCCACTAAGCTTCAGTTCTGTTCAGTTCAGTTCATATCCCACGCCACTAAGCTTCTTGTTGTTGTTGTTGTGTCCCACTAAGCTTACTAAGGACGAAATTTTCGGGGAAACGGGTATATTTCATTAGCCAATTATGGACCAAAGAGAGAGTGACTAAGGACGAAATTCGGTAGCAGTTGGGGGCCGGGTGACGATAGACTACGGTCTAGTAGTTTCGGGGAAATGGGTATATTTTTTATTAGCCAATTATGGACCAAACTACGGTCTAGTAGTTATTTAGTTGGCTAGGTCAATAATCCCACGCCATTACTTAGGGATTGGCTGATACTCTCCCAATCTTTTACATCTCTGGTCCATAATTGGATAATTTTTTTGGCGGGAAATTTTTTTGAAATGGCGGCTATGGCGGATTTACGATTTTCACCCGCCTACGCCGCTTCGAGGCCTGAGATAAATTTTAGCACATCGAAACCTCCTGCGCGAGACCTTCCTGATGAGCTCTCATTGCGCCACCCATGAGCTGCTTTGACAGACTTATCGTCGCCCTGCCAACTGAGCCGACGCCTCGACTCCTTCTGCGGCCCAGTCCTGTAAACAGGCCTTATTTCCTCAACCGATGGCGCAATGTTTCCCTCTTTTACCTCGCCTGCCCATGCCCGCGATTCGAGCTTTCTTGGGTCGTTTCTGTGCAGTTCTCAGAATTCTATCCCACCAACAATTCAGCCGCCCCTTAATTTGGCTGTTGAGTGATGTCCCACTGGCACGATGGAGAGGCCTCCATCACATTGGCGACCTCACCAGTGGCCCACATGTACCGCCGAGACCTGCATTTCGAGCTCCTCGACCCTCACGCTGCAGCCGGCTGTCCCCATGCGAGACACTCTGAGACTCTCGGCATGATTTTTCCCATGCAATATCACGCCCTCCATTCGCAGCAAGGCCCGTCTCCTCCAATATGGCTGATTGCGGGCTGTGCCGTAACAGGAAATGTCCGGGTGATGGCAGGCAGTGCCTACCCATGCATCCCACCGCACGCACCACGTCCAGCAATATTTCCACTGAATCCGCCGCTGCTGGGCCTCGTGCTACTGCCTACATTTCCTCAATCGCTCCATCGCCTCCTCCATGGTGCCTCGCTCCCTGCGGCCCCTCCGCCACGCCGGAGGATATCCATGGCAATCAAGGTCTTCATCACCCCCCTACCGGCTATCACCATACCGGCCATGAGCCCTTGCTGCACCACACGAAGAGTGCAGCCCTGAATCAAGTTAAGTACACGGCAGGACTAGGAACCCCGGCCCCTGAACTTAAACATCAGGGTCTCCAATGGCCTTGGCGTCACATCTTTGCGAACGTTGTCCCTGTTGGCTGCCAGTTGCCAGCTGCATGCTGTGGGTGTTGCATGGTGAGGGCTGCAGATGTTATAGGAACAGCTGGTCCAATGTTGCTATGCATGCTGTTACTCTTGCCATTTTGTGTTTCCATGTGCCTCTAATAACCATCCCGCCACAATGCTAGCACCCTCCGGCACCCCGCTAACCCCCACTCGCCCCACTCCCCTGCCTGTTCCATACCCACCCCACCCACAAATATACATTACAGACATCCACATGCCGCTATCCATCCCCCCCTGATCGACTACGGACCACTCTCGATATATCGCCCCCACACTGAGGCCCCCCACAACACCGTAACACCGCCTCCCCCCCAAACCATACGCTGCCCTCCTCCCCATGCAAACCATACGCTGACCCACCCGACCATCCACCTTGAGTCCACCTAACCAACCTGTGTGACTACCATCCTTCGGTATTACCTCCACCACCTTCCACACTGGGTTGGTCAACATCGCAAACCACCCACTAAACCACCCAGCTACCGCCCCACAGCGAGGTTCCCCTACACCACTGCACCCCCTCTGGGGCAACCAACCAATTGTCCACTCAACTAAGATTTTACATCCCGGCTGACTGCCGGGTGTAAAAGATCTACACCTGATTCATAATAGACCATTATGAACAGTGGTCGCTATATTAATCTACGCAATCCACACCATGACTAGTATGGACGATAACTAATCTAACATAATTAACCTGGCGCAGTTGACCCTGGCCGGTTATAGCCTGCGGTGAGACAACCTCTATATAGGGAAGCGTGGCTAATGCCTCCCGAGGTACATGTAGCATTTACGACAGGAATTCAGGACCATGCATTTCCTAAACCCGCGGGCGTGACCCAGCCGGAAAGAGAAAGAGATTAACTCAATTCATTTCATTCATTCCGGGGGTGACAATGGTGAACGTTCCCACACACTATTAACCTTGGCGGCTCACAGCGTTGCCAAGCAGTGCCAAGCAGCACTGCTTGGACGCATGGTCAACCGAGATCTCTAGGGCGCTACGGTTCACACGAATTGACCGTACGACCCAAAACGAATTATACTAGGTCCACGCACATTGACATGCTGCGCACCTACAGATAAACCAAAGTACCGAAAGTACTACAAAACCACTGAATAGCAAGTACAACGCCGTATGAACCGGCTGTACAAATAGTCCTAAATAGTCGAACACTAAGACTTCGCCTATTTCACATTGTTGCGCCGAACTGTCCACTAAAGGAACCTAATTAAATAGGCTTGGACGCAACACTCCTCCCCCCTCTCTGGGGAGAGGTCGGCTACCCCGCTAGCCCAACGACAACCACGCCCAGAACATGCTAGACTCCGTATACGCATGGTGCAACCCATGAGTGACCTATGGTCCCGATGGGGCAGGGACCAGCTTGCACGACTAAGCTGGTCCATCGGGCAAGCCCAACTCAGATCCCGTCCATTGGCCGCGCGGCACGCAGAAGAAGGATGCATGCCCAAAGGACAGAAGCGAGGGGCCAAGACACAGGGCAGTGAGCCAAGGTCTCCACGATCACCACAAGTTTAGCCACGGACATACGTGAATCGTAACACATCCAAAGTGAGGATAGTCAATACAGGCATCGACACGACCACCACTGTAACTGCACGAGGTGATACATCACACGCAGGTGGCTCAACCTCCAAATTCTCATCACAAGAGCCAATAAAGGCCATGCTACAATAAAGTAGCCAAAAGTCGCCAAAGATCACCGAGTGTCGCCAAATGTCACCGAATGTCGCCAAATGTCACCAAATGTCACCAACTCAACAACGTCCCAAATAGAACAGTCTACCAATGGCAAGCAAGGTGCCAAAGGCTCCCACCCGATAAGACAATGTGGTGAAGAACACAATGTAAACTGTCATGTGACCATGACCAATCGCACGCCCGTACTATCGCCACACGCGGCAATAGGGAGGTCCACCCAGACCCCTGAGGGGGAACCTGGACAGGAGCCAAAGGTCGGTGGGAGGAGCTGGAAAGCCCCGCCACGTGGGGACCTAACGGCCCTGGTGCGACCCCTGAAGTACCACCCGCAACGGTCACAGTACCCACCGGTAACGTCGCGCTGGTGACTGCCCCGCCCGGCCCTTAAGGCGCGACCTGATTGGGTCCTGCACTGGAATGTGTAGAAGCCCCAGGTCCCGCCGCCGCTTGGGGAGTCAACATCCGCTCCATCACCTTCTGGAGTACCGCTTCCATCGTGGTGGACAACCGCGCCTAAAAAAAAAAACTCTGCCTGTGCAACCATCTGTTTCTCCAAACCTAAACGCAACGCCTGCAGCTGGGAGAAAACCCGCTACTCGACCTCCACCGCGGACTGCGAAGAGAGGTCGGACGCCTTGTTAATGCCGGAAACCATGTTGTCCAACAAATGACTCGCCGATGCGTCCATCGACTCGCCGATGTGGCCACTGTGTCTCCTTGTCCTTGTCGCCCGTCGCCACTATACCTGAGGGGCATAGCGCGGGCTCCATGTACGGTGGCTTACCACCGTTGCACAAATATACGCTTGCGACGGAAGTCGCGTGTGATACTTCGCCCGACGGCCGCCCTAGCGCTGACTGCCGCCACTGCGCCGACGTCGCGCAGATGTCGCAACTTGAGGCGCGATCATAGCTCGAACTGCGCGCACCGTATCCCGCGCTCTTGTCGCCGCCGTACGTAACCCTTATGAAATCAGTGTCCCTCGCCACCTCGTATGACTACAAGGGGGACTCCGCGCCGAATGAACTAACGCCGAGGTCCAACCCCTCCTGAAGAGCGGGGTCCTGAAGAGCAGATAGCTCCTCCTTGCGGACCTGCGGCTGGTATTGGTGTGGTGGGGAAGAGACAAGTGTGCATGACTGCGCACATCCATCGCACGAAAGAGATGAGATACCTCCCCCCCCTAAGGGGGAGCCCTGCGTGTGCCTTTGCATGGAGGAAACCACACAAAGTTAAAAAAAAAATTGAAAGATTCCTCTGACACGCATACGCATCTTCCAATCCTTTATGCACACCCCATACACCTACATACATCTTCTAAGCGCACACATCATAGTGCAGCTGACCCTTGTCCCTGATGAACCAGGGACACCCAACCACGTATCTACTATACACATACCAACACATGCACCTGATCTCACCACTAGTAATAACACTAGTAACCTCAGTGCTTTCTCACACAGACTCCTCCCCCCCTAAGGGGGATGGGAGCCTCTCCCTTCAGTCCACTAACTGGGTAACACACAGATGCCTATCCATGTGACTCCTCCCCCCCTAAGGGGCTGTGAAGCCTCTTCCTTCTTCTCTCCTCCCCCCTCTATGGGAATCGGAGCGCCCTCGCGACGGAAAGCACCCGGAGGGGGGCGGGGGGGGGAAAGGGAAAAAAAATTCCAAACAAACCAAACAGATAGAATATCAAGCCAAAATTGACGTGCCACAACTGAGGTACAAAGACATTGTACCAACAAGGGTACCCCCAGACTGGGGAGAAAGGGGTGTGAAGGTTAGGACAAGGCAGTGTCTACGAAACATGTGTCCGAATGGCAGTGAGAGTGGAGTGATCAGGTCCACAAGCAAGGCTGCCCCTACAAACACGTCGAGGAACTCCCCGGTACTGAGCTATCACGCGCCCCTGTCATCATGGTAGATGTGTCTAACTGGCGATGTACGATAAACCATTGCCACGGTTACCAGCATGACCGCTAGTATTGAGTACAAAAAAAAATAGGTATGACTACCTGCAACAGAAACGTGCCACACACCCACAACAATGGGTATGAACACCCATTATCACCTGACATCAATACAAGCAAACAACATGTATGACCAACAGCAACCCCTATTAACAACAAGGATTACTACTTGCTAGCTCCTGGCACGGTGGCTGTGCAGGGGAGGGGGGATGGCAACGGGCTGAATGCGACTGAGGATAGATGATGTGGGGGTGGTGGTAAAACCCAATGCACCCCGCATGTGAAGAGTCCTAACTCCCCTTAGAACAGGGAAGAGAACAAAATGCTAATAGCGCCTTCAGACTGAAGGAGTACTGCTAACCCTATAGGATCCATAGATTGTTATGTCAAGCAACAAAAATCAACAACAATCCCAGGCCCGTCATGCAGCTAAGTGCTCCATTGCCTAAAACCTGCAACTAAGAAGGTTGCACATTGTGGCGACGTAACCCTCCCTGACTGGAAGGAAAAAGTACGAGGAGACAAGTGTGCATGACAGGAGTACTGGGAACCCTGTAGGATCCACATGTGGGAAATGATGTCCATGAACGTCCACAACAGCATGCATTTCAGCAAAGTGAAATCTGCAACTAGGAAGGTTGCAAAGCATATGCTGATAGAACCCTCCCTGACTGGAAGGAAAAGTAAGGTACCCGAGCTACAACAACCAAGCGCATCATCCTGAAACAACCACGTCGCATAGATACGTCAAAGGTAAGAAACATTAATTACCCTTGCCAAACAGGCCGACGCTTGAAGATGGACATGATGCACAAAGGAACAAGCCGGTGGAATGCCGGCGACAACCACTAAGAAAACAAAAGAGGTAAAGTGTTGATGCACTAATTCACATGGACGGCCGTGAGGGCCATAAACACAGGAACCAAAGGAAGCAAAAGGGACAAAATACTCATGATGGCACCAGCTATGACTAACTGTTGCAGCAGCTGTCACTCTAACTAATTAATCCCAACAAAGAGACAGCAATAGCCATGAGGGTATCCCTAATTGCGATGTCTAGTAGCAAATAAGAGCAACCTAGACAACACAGCTATTACTAGCTGCTGTCACAGCTGATACAAATATTGCTAGAATATTGCAGTCACTAAAGACTACAAGGGACGATGCTACTAAAGATAGCAATTGTCACTATAGCACCTATAAGGTGAGCACAGGCAGCCATCCTGGCCCCTGCAAAGGAGGCACAAGGTACAGGCAGCTAACGGCTACAACCACAAGGACACAGTGTCAACATACTGGCATGACTAGCAGCATATGGAAATAACCAAACAACAAAAGAAAGAAGAATTAAGGACAGGTGTGACCACCCGTGACAGCGCAGCAGCTAGCCAGACTGGCTATACTACCTGCCTGTCTCCAAGATACTGGCATGACTACCAGCACCTAAAGAAAATAAAACAACCCAATGAAGGAGAAGAACAAGTGTGACCACCTGTAACAGTGCAGCAGCCAACCAAAGTAGCTACTACTGCGCGTCACCATTCGCGCATGCAACAGATATGACTACCTGTTGTCACAGCTACGTAGTGCATCCCACAATTGTTGCCCTCCCTGTACCCTCTACACTGATGACCCAGGTGAGAGGATGGTTGGGGCAGAAGGCAAAGGTGGTGGTGAAGGTCATAGAGTGGTACAAGTGGCTCCTAGTGACCCAGGAGTGCCGTGTGCATAAGAATTAACTCTTCTGCCTGAGTGGCACAAGAGTGGCAAGACCTGCCTCCCCCACCCGTACCCACGAATGACTTGTTCAGCGTGCTCCGAAGGTTAAGGAGCAAGCCACAGTGTACACTATTGCTGCTAGGGGCTACAGCCTATAAGGGCTGCCACTAAAAGAAACACTTGGGCTACAGCCTGGAAGGACTGCAAGGCTAAATGGGCTACAGCCGGGAAGGGCTGCAACGCCAAAATGGGCTACAGCCGGGAAGGGCTGCGACGCAAAAATGGGCTACAGCCTGGAAGGGCTGCAGCACACACACACACACAAAAGGGGGCTACAGCCTGTAAGGGCTGCAGCACCACAAATGGGCTACAGCCTGGAAGGGCTGCAACCCTAAAAGAAACACTACTGGGTAGGGCTGCATATACTACTGATAGAAATTCAAGTCTAGGAAAAACTAAAATTTCGACAGCAATGGCCGAAGGAGCGTTCTATCATAATGAACAATCCTACTCCGGGCATACCTGTGTCTTCGACTCCCCCAGCTGACTGCCGGGTGTCGTGCCCATGGACGCTGCCGAAGTAAAAGAGGTCGCCGATGATGAGGATATTCCCTCGGACGCTCGCCAGCACCCCGCCCCACTAAAAAGTCGACTATAGGGGGATTATGGACCCGCTATAGGTTCTCGATGCCGATTGCCGGACTTATTCAATAACTACCGAACCCATGACCCCTCTTCGGCAGGGGCAATTGTAAATCGACCTACCGCCTCAAGAAAAAATTAAATTCGTGAAAAAAAATCCGTTCCTGACAGGAACCTGGGTCATGACCTCTAGAGTGCAGGTCACGACATACGCACAATCGCAAGGTGGCAAGTCTGCGATGTGACATTACAGTTGTTTTAGAAACTTATAAACAGCGCTTATTTACCTCTGCGACTCAGGTGGATTCCTCCGATACCAGTTTTACATCCCGGCTGACTGCCGGGTGTAAAAGATCTACACCTGATTCATAATAGACCATTATGAACAGTGGTCGCTATATTAATCTACGCAATCCACACCATGACTAGTATGGACGATAACTAATCTAACATAATTAACCTGGCGCAGTTGACCCTGGCCGGTTATAGCCTGCGGTGAGACAACCTCTATATAGGGAAGCGTGGCTAATGCCTCCCGAGGTACATGTAGCATTTACGACAGGAATTCAGGACCATGCATTTCCTAAACCCGCGGGCGTGACCCAGCCGGAAAGAGAAAGAGATTAACTCAATTCATTTCATTCATTCCGGGGGTGACAATGGTGAACGTTCCCACACACTATTAACCTTGGCGGCTCACAGCGTTGCCAAGCAGTGCCAAGCAGCACTGCTTGGACGCATGGTCAACCGAGATCTCTAGGGCGCTACGGTTCACACGAATTGACCGTACGACCCAAAACGAATTATACTAGGTCCACGCACATTGACATGCTGCGCACCTACAGATAAACCAAAGTACCGAAAGTACTACAAAACCACTGAATAGCAAGTACAACGCCGTATGAACCGGCTGTACAAATAGTCCTAAATAGTCGAACACTAAGACTTCGCCTATTTCACATTGTTGCGCCGAACTGTCCACTAAAGGAACCTAATTAAATAGGCTTGGACGCAACATAAGAGCAGAACTAACACTGCACCGGTCGCCCACCGACAAGCCCGCCTACGTACCATAGGCAAGCCACCAACGCAACCCAAGCATCCCCACCCCTTCTTACACGAACCTGTGACCCACGCACGAGCGAACCACATTGACAACTGCGGCCCACAACTACTACATAATCAACCCCTAATAATGTCCGCCATTAATATATAGACGTGACTGCGTCACCTGAGCATAAGTCCTCAGTGGGAGGGGAACATGGGATGGAATGGATGGTGTAAGCTATCTAGGTCCTAGTTACGGGGGTGTGGGCACCGCGGCCCGAATCGCTATGAATGCCATACTTGGTCACACGCGGAGCCCCCACAGGCTTGGGGGTGGTCTCCTTCATCACTACCTGCCATCTATCCGTGCGTACCATCTGCCTCCATATTACAGACAAACCAGGAGGCTGCCCGGGTGTGAGCCCGTCACGTCTAGTGTAGCACATGTCCGGGAGGTCCCACGCGGAATGGGGTCATTTTTGGCGCATTTTGCAAGAAAAAAACGCTAGTTTCAATCGTCCGATCGCGTTTTTTCGCGCGAATTTGGCGTCCGATCGCGTATTTTCGTTCGAGCTAATTTGGTGTCATAATGCTTAATTCATGTCAATTTGAGCGTACATTCCACATCGAGAGGCTTGAAAGTTAGTAATTCATGTAAATTTTACGTGGAGAGACTCGACATCATCCTAACCTTTGTATTAACCATAGGACGAGCATTGCCAGCGCATGTCCAAGTGCTAACTTTCCCTCACACTTTCGAGGGCCTCTTCCGTAATTTCGCTTCCGCGATCTGCTGTTCCGTTTTCGAGTTCCTCCTCTTCTTATCGATCTCCTTTGCAGGCGCCCAGACTTCCACATCCTTCCAGCTCTTGCCATCCGTCAGCTTTACCACCTTCATCGCGTAGTCCAGCGGCATCCACCACAACTTGTTCTTCAACTTCCCTCCCTTCTCCCCCTCAGCGAAAAACTTAAATGCGACGTCCCTCCACTTGGTGTCGTATCCAGACACCTGCCCATAAAGCATGACGTCTTCTAGCTTGGCATACATTGGCGTAGCCGTATCCTTGTTCCCTGCTTGCATAATGGCTGAAGTCCACCCATCACACCAAAAGGCCTCTGGTGCTCCGAACCCCATTTCCCCGTCCATAAGTCTCATTTCCAACGTGGGCTTGTCATCATCCTCATCGCCCGCCTGACTGTCTTCCGCCCCCTTAGGCTCCTCCCGTCCGGAAGTGTCAGCATGTACAGCCGCTGGTCCGAAGCCCACCGCCACATTAGCCAAGCGAAGTAACTGCTCCACATCCTCATTACCTGCGAGCAAACCGATCATGCCATCAACGCATGACTAAAATCGAGTTAGTAGAAATCGGACTGCCAACCGTAAAAAATCAAAACACTCTACATACCAGAATTCACTCGCAGATTTTTTCTTACCCTTTTTGGCCTTTTCCTTCGACCTCTGCTCGCAGGTAGACCCCGTCTGGGGGTGGGGGGCAGGCGCCGGGGCGGGTTTGGCGGGCTCGGCAACCTTGGCAGTCTTCGCGGTCTTGGGTAACTTCTTGGAAGCAACGCGCTCCTTTCCCCCGTCCTCCTCCTCTCCGCCGCCATCCTCCTCCTCCTTCTCCTCCTCATCGTCCGAATCTGAAAGCACAACTGCTTTTCGACGCCGTTTCTGAGGCAGGGCAGGCTTGGGAGGCTTCCCCACCTTGGCCGATTTCTTGGAAGCAACGTGCTCCGCAGCCTTCCCACCCTTGGCGGATTTCTTGGTAGCAACGTGCTGCTCCTCCTCCTCCTCCTCCTCCTCCCCCTCCTCCTCCTCAGCATCGTCGTCCTCCTCCTCCTCCTCCTCCTCAGCATCGTCGTCCGAATCAGCCACTGCCACAACTGGCTTACGAAGCTGCTTCTTCGGTACCTGAGAAATGGCCAGAGTCGGCGGGGGAACCCGAAGCTGCTTCTTCGGTACCTGAGAACTGGGCAGAGGCGCCGGGGTGGGCAGAGTCGGCGGGAACCCGAAGCTGCTTCTTCGGAACCTGAAAAACGGGCTGCGACGCGGCAGGCTTGGAAGGCCCACCTCCATCATCCTCAACAAGTGACACGACTGCCCGTCGAGTCACTTGAGAAGCGGGCTTCTTCGCCGCAGGCGGATCCGAATCACCTTCAGGCCCCGTCATCTGTTCGGCCTGCTGCGTTCTGACCTCGACGGGGGTCTCTCCGCGGTTAGACCCTCCTGCCGGACCTCCATCCCCTCCATCCCCTCCCTCCAACAACTGTTGGTCATCCCTCTCCACCACGGCGGACAATCCCCCAGCTTCGTGGGAAGCTTTTCGCTTCTTCGCCCTTCCGAGCCTAGGCCCCCCATCACCTTCCCCCTGTTCAAGCCGCTCCCACAATTCACTCCCTTTCCCGATCCTTTCCACTATCTCTTGAAACCCCTTAATCTCCGTCTCGGTACCAAACACGATCACCATCGGTTCGAACCTGGAGAAAAACTCGTGGGCGCAAGCCTTCAGCACATGATCGTACATCCCGCCCGGTTGGGGAATGTCCGAAGCTGTCGGGCAAGGACCGAACGCCCACCACCCTCTCTGAAAGTTACTCCACTTATCACCCCAAATGTTCGCCAAGTTCAGCAGGCTCAGGCACGGAAGGGACCTGCCCAAGGGAAAGGGGCGGGCTGAAGCTGAGGCAACCTCGCCTGCCACCTGCTTGACGAGCGACTTGTCATCATCATCACCGTCTAGTTCCTGACAGCAAAACCAGACCCGGCGACGGCCCCAGTCCACACTCTGCCACTCATACTTCACGTCCCACTCCTCCTCCTCCTTCGCCTCCTCCTCCTTCTTCGCCTCCGTCTCCTTCCCCTTCCCCTTCCCCTTCCCCTTCTCCAGCCCCTTCACCGGCCCCTTCATCGCCGCCTCCTTCCCCCCCTTCGAGTAATCCAACTTTTGGAGCGTACTTCCTGAACGCTTCCGGAGCCAAAAGTGCCAAACCCACCGTCTTGTCCTCGCTCTCTTTTAGCAGAATCTCCTGAAAGTCGATCTTGCCATTACTGAGATCCTTTCTCGGAATCCTCAGATGTGCGGCGTGTTTTTTGGCTTTAAGAAGGTAGGCGATGTTCCTCGTTATGATGACGGCCACATCCCAAAATTCCCGGTATCTGGCCACAATCTCCTTCCTGCCGACCGGCCGAGCGAGAGGATGGAGATTGAAGACGAGTTCGAAAATATGAGACGCCACAAACTCCTTGCCATTTGCGTCCTTGCATCGCGCTTCCAGCGTCACATCCTCCTTGAATCTGGCGCAAATGGTCAGCCGCAGGCACTCCAGCACATCCTTGGCGATCTCCACCAACTTGGTGAGCTTTTCCGGTCCAACCTGGCAGCTCATGATGCAATCGATCACGGCGTCCATCATAGGAAGGCTGGCCAAGTTCCTGAAAGAAGTCCAAGAGACCTTCTGGCCTTTCTTCTCCCCCTCTGCATTCGCGAATTTGCACCTTTGCATCATCACCTCCTCAGGCGCGGGTTTCGTTGAGGCAGGATCATCAGTCTGCTCCTGTGTCAGACGGAGAAACGTGTTGGCCAGCGTGCGACTGTAAGCGGAATGCACTGAAGCAATGCTGTGGGCCGGCTTTTTCTTTCCTTCTGCTTCCTCCTCGTGTACATCCACCGCTGCCGGCTCCACATTCCCTTCCCTTCCCCCCGCTTGCCGCATAGCCGGGAGGATGTACGTGAGCAGATTGGTATAGTGGCCATCCGCAATATAGTGGCCCTTCCCACGCGTGACTTTGCCGTATAGATATAGCTTGTTGTAGTTCCACACGTCAAGCAACGCCTGGCCCAGCGTACGATCCGCCACGGCTAAGTCCTCCGAATTCGCCCCCTTGGCGATGTCGAACAGCTTCTCCAGCTTGCCGGTCAGCACCGCCTGCGACATCAATTAACATCGAGCGAGCAACGACAAAACTCAGTCATAAAAGGCGAGGGGTATAGCTGCGGATAGACCCTAACAAAATTCGAAAAAGAAACGGCCGACAATACGCAACGAAAATTCCAACAAAAAAAAGGAGAGGGTCTAGCTGCAGCGAGACCCTCGCAAAAAACTTGAAGCGCACACAAAAAACAACCACGAAAATTCCGAGGGTCTACCCGCAGCTAGACCCTGCCAAAATAGATAGCTTACATCTTCTTTTGCCTTAGGTAGATTTCGCAGCTCACTCCACGACGGGAGCAGGTCGCCACCCTTGAGAAGAATGACGTTCGTACCCATGTAACCACCACGGAATTTCCGCAACAGGTCCTGGAATGCGTGCTCCGCCTCCTTAGGAGTATTTGCGAAATTGGACTCCGCCCCACCCTCGCACATCATTGCCCGAACCTCTCCCCACCCGCCATCCGGCCCCCTGAGAAACGACTTTAACCCCTTAAAGTAGTGGTTCCCATCCACCACCGCGTACCGGAGAACCAGATACGGTACCGGTACCCGTTCCTCAAAAAATTTCGGATCGTAGGACTTCATCGCAGTATTGCACAGCAGGTTGAAAACATCCCGACTGCCCTGGATCTCCTGAGGCAAAACTGCTTCCACCTCGTCCACCCTGGCGTAGGTACGCCACTCAAGTCCTCTCGCGAGGAAAGAGGTGGTGGACTCCGTGTTAAGCCACACGTCGACTTCAGTATCCGAAAGGGGCCGGAAGTACCTGGACCCCACATCCTCCGCGTCAATCTTGGCGCCGTGGTGAATGCTTCAGCCACTTGACGAAATCCGGCATGCACAAGATTTGCTTGTCGAACAGGTCAGGTTGAGATTCGGCAAGCGCCTGGAAAGGGAACTGCCAGACCGGGACAACAACCTTGAAGTGCAAGCGTTGTCCCGCGCATTGAGGAGAATGCGGCCGTTCTCCTTAATGGTTTCAAGGTTTAAACGCCGCTGCCTCAAAGCCTCTGGCAAAATAAGCGCGTTGACCGTCTGGATCCGCATACTGAAACATCCGGTCTGCTTAAAATCGGCCGGCCGAATCCAACGCGTTTCCCTGAGAGAATTGGCCTTCCGGATGTTCTGGTCCCTGACCTCCTTGTTCGAGTCGACCTTTTTCGAAGGCTTCCAGCTTTCAATGATAGGGTCGGTGTCCGGGTTCCCACTGCTCGTGAGCACCCCCTCCTTAAAAAGCTTGTTGAGTGACCGGAGCAGCTCAAGAAAGGGGGAGAACTCGGGCCAGTTTGGCAGGTCATCGACGTCCGCCATCCGCCTACTCGAGCAGTACTTGAGCATATCCTTCACCAGCGCGAACACGGCGTCATGACCAGGTAACTTCTTCTCCACCGTGGCGTCTTCGTCCCCCCGTCATCCTGAAGTAAAAAATCGAAAAGGACCGCAGGATTTGCTCAAGTCAGTAATATTTAGGCCGACCACGACATCCTGTTCAGGGACGAACAAAGTTCTGTTGGAATAATACCTTACTGACACTAAACACCAAGTCCCGCAGCCAGTCAGCGTCTACCCGCAGCGAGAGGTCTAAATTTTCACAACAATCGTACCTGTCCAGTTTTCTGCTGCTTCTTGGCCTCCTTAGCCTTCTCCTTCTCCGCCTTCTTCGCCTCCTTCTCCGCCGCCTTCGCCTCCGCGTTCTTCTTACTGTTGGCCTTTGCCACCGCATTCAGCGCCCTTTTTCCCTCAGCGGCCCGACGACGAAAATCAGCCTTCATGAATTTCTCGATCTTGTCAACCTTTGCCTCTGAGTACTCCTTAGGCTGCCACTTGAAATTCTTGGTGGCTTTCGACTTCACCAGATTTACAAATTCATATGCCAATTCACTTTAAAGGTAGCGGCACCCAACACCTCCGTATCGAAATCGGCATCGACTTCCGCCTCAAGTCGTGTCAGGTACTTGCGAAACTCGGACCCCGCAGGTCCCTCCGAATCGACGCCATCGGGCGGAGACTTAAGCATGATCAGGCCAACAGCAATAATATGATCCTTCGCAACCTTCTTGCGGGAATCCAGCTTTTCCCTTTCATGCTCAGTCAATGGGGCTTCGCCGCCTTCCCCCCCGCAGTACCCCCAGCGACAGCCCCCGCCTGCATGACAAAAAAAAACGAACAAGAAGGGACTTGACCTCAGTTCGATTGTTGCACCATCGTCTCTCTGCGGAGATACCCCTCAGCACGAAAAAAATCACACGAACTCGCGGCGGATGAACGTACCTGCACAGCCACTTCTCCCTCAGCGTCTCCCCCATCCTCATCTCCTCCAGCGTTTTCATCCCCCCCATCCTCATCTCCTCCAGCGTTTTCTTCCTCTCCGGCAGCGCCTGCTGAGGCCAAACCCCCCCCTGTCAACACCGAATACGACAGCTCATTGGAAATCAAAATTAGTCGACATTTGTATATTTCGCATAATGCGCTCACTAAAACTTCAGGCGAAATGCAGACATCCGGATATCGTTTAATGCTTACCATTTCCATCTCGAGTCCAGACCAAAGACCAGCACTGTCAACAGCCATCGCCGCAGCCGCCCCCTGAAAAAAGACAACAGATTGGTTGGGGGCACCGTTGAAATTAGCCGAAGATGTCAGTCTCAATAAAAGGGTGAGGGTCTACCTGCAGCTAGACCCCATGTAAGATGCTCGTGGAAACTCGACGGACAAGCACCCACCTTATCAACCAAGTCTGACAAATTCGTTACATCCTCCGATACGTCCCCTGGCATGGAGCCCCCCTGCATGATATGACAGGACAAACCATGAAGGTTGGTCAGCATATAGAGCCCTATTCAGGGAATGGAAACAACCCAAATCGATAAACGATATCGGCAAGTTAACGTACCGAAACGTAGAACTTCCACCTCCTCAAAATCTTCCCCAAAGGCCATATCGGCACTTGATGGGCTCTCTCCTTTTCCAGTTGCCGCCTCAATTCCGCCTCGAAGAACAACTCGAGGGACTGCCAATGGCCTCCCGCCTCTAAATCAGACCACTCCGTGTCTGTCTTGGTTCGGATACTCTGGAGACAATCAACCAACGAGATTTGATCCAACCATTCCTGGACGACTTCCCGGTGTGGCTTATATGTCTGAATAACATGGAAGTCCTCCCGGTGCCGGAAACTTTGGATCACCTGTCCAGCCCAATCCAAAAAGAAAGCGACCGCTTCCCGCGAAAGGCTGGCGTCCGGGCTGACAAGAAAGTCGGTCCGCCACTTAACAAAAGATTGCAGTAAGTGGTCTCTTGTCATGTCCAAATGCGCGATCACTTCATGTGCGCGCTCCTCCAATCCTCCTACGTGATTCATTCTTCCCGGCACAATTACGATAAAGTCACTGTTGGACATGTCAACAAATCCTTTCCTGACAATATCAAACACTTCATCTTCCGACAGTGAAGCCCTCGAATCCGCTTTCATATCTCCAGTCATGAGTTTAACACGTCGTTCGTCACTGCACCTATTCTTAGGACTGAGTTCAACTCAGTCCTATTCTTAGGACTGAGTTTTTGGGTTTCGTAGAAAATTCGCCCAAGTCGGAATGTTTGTCAAAAAAATTCCCTCGAAATTTATTCAAATACTACGTGAAATGACCTTTCTTAGACATATTTTTGCGATTTTTTTGGATTTTGTTTGGGCGGCTAAATGTACGGTCAAAGTACAGGTGGTAAGGGTACTTTTTCACGTGAAACGCGAGTTCCGGAAATGCACGACCTAGCCATGGCGGCTTGCGCCCATGCATGCAGTTTACGTTTGCGGACGATTTAGCTGGTAAAACCCAGGAAATAGATTTTATATGTCCTAAAGATGACACAAACCAATTTTTAGCTCCCGGGGATGCGATTTACCAGGTGTCGGCACTGCTCTTGCTGGAAAAAACTGCGACCAGGCAGGTTGACGGAATTGATGACTAAATTTACTTTACGGTGCAGTTCGAAGGGTTTATATGCTTCTTTCTACTTATTATCATGCATGTGTATAGAATTAAGTCAGTGGCAGTAAAGAGTTGATTATTTCGACCACTCTGTCATGTCATGGTTTGTGTGCCGCAAGTGTCACTTTTGCGGGCACCGCCTGGGCCAAGATAACGCCATCCGTGCACGGTAAAGCTGAAATATCGTCACCTCATCGTTTTTTTATGTTCTTACATGAGTTTGAGCTTGCAAGGCGCTGTCAGTTTCGAATCTTGATGCGCTTTCTTGACCGTTGCCTGCCCCCCTCTAAACCCCCCATTTTTTATGATGTTACCAGGCATTTGCCTTACCCTAGTGTACTTTTGCAGTTTTTTAGGCGCTGTATTGGTTTAAATACCTTCATAGATGTTAGTTATTCTTTTGCTACGTTCATACTGCGTGATTGTATGGCCATGGGCTGCATCCAGCGTGCTTTCAAGCTTATACGGGTGAGTGAAGAATCTTGGTGATAAACCACTGTCATCATGTGCCAGCAAGTATGTTGGCCATGCCATGGCAAGGCAAAACAGTGTTAGCCATCTCTATTCTTGTTAAAAACAATTGAAATATGCTTAACCTACCCATTATATTGGTGGTTAAGGCTCATAATAAAACCCTTTGTAGGTAGGTATCAATGCCCATTCCCTACGTGCGTGCATAGGCTCTCACACATATACTAAGGTATAATATAACTGCAATATGATGATGCAAGTATGTTTTCCTGTTATGCTAGAAGGGAAATGAGTTGATTGGCATGGTTGGTTGCCACGGTGGTGTGTAGTATGACCGCACTTACATGCTTGCACATTGCTAGCAACCTCGAAACCCATTCTTAGGGCTGGTGGTTTTTGGTGAGTTTCAGGTAGAGGCTGTGGCCAAATTGAGCCCAGTTTTTTGCCATGTTTCAAGAACTATATTGTTTACACGCCTATATTTTTTCAACATGCATATGGATTTTATTGAATTTTCCCAACTCGCCCTTCCACAGAAAATTGCCAAATCGCGAGCATGGGTTGACACCCTTGTAAAATTTTACATGATTTGGTCAACATATGATTTTTTAGGCATATGCCCAAGCATTAGCATGATATTGAGTGCTCTGATGCATATCAAACATATGGGGTACCCCCCTACCCTTACCGCTACATGATCTCAAAGTTGGCATACTCAGTCCTATTTTTAGGACTGAGTTTTGACGTACGACGTGTTAAAGAGCTGATGCAACGCAGTTATTTTCAAGGTTTCCATATAGGAAGCCTCGAAAAATGTGACGCCCGTGTGGACCTCGAACTTTTCAACCTCATCAAAGAGCGTCGACCATATTAAAGCACGACGGGGAAAGTAACGTCCGACATCCTCCTTCAGATTAAGGATGCACGAGTGCGCGATCTTCAAAACCTCTAAAATGTCGTCACCAACGACCCTCTTCCCATGAATGGCTCGCTGTGTGGCTTCGAACAATGCAAGACGGCGCCCAGGCGGTCGTTCTTCCAAATTATGTCTGCCGACTCCGGTTGGTCCACGACGACACCGGACTTCTCTGCAAACGCTATCTCGGCCGAAAGAAAGCGGATCAAGCCGATCAAGCCTTTTTCGGCTTTACGACTCGCCCCAGACTCAGACTCAGCCTGAGCCAGGTACTGTTTCAGAATGGCCACCGTGGAGGGCTGCAGACAACAAGAGTAAAAAAAAGGCCACACATCGTCGTCGTCGTCGTCAACAACCTTAACTCCTAGGTCAACGTCTCTCCGCAGATAGACCCTTACGATCAAAGTATGACATAAAATCCCACCCTTTCTACGATACACACACGCCGTTCAAAAGCCATCTGAGAAATGTACGTCTCACATAAATAAACATACCTGATAATCGACTGAACATCCTTCGGGAGCCCACCCCTTCTTCACGTTCTCGTCCTTCTCCCCTCAACCGCCTTCGCAGCCTCCTCCTCCTTCCTCGCAGCCTCGTCCGCCTTCATCCTCTCCTGTCGCATCTGCAAAAAAACAGCAGCCTCCTCCGCACGAAGGTCCTTCGCTGCCGCCTCCGTCTTCTTCTTCGCCTCCTCCTTCTGCTTCGCCACCAGGATCCTGTGCTCCCTCTCCTGGGCAGCCTTTTTCTCCTTGTACTTCCTCTCCTCCTCCTCCCTCTCCGCCTTCTCCAGCCTCTCCTTCTCCTCCCTCTCCACCCTCTCCCTCTCCGCCTTCTCGATGGCCTCCCTCTCCGCCTTCTCCTTCTCCTTGTCCTTCTTGTCGAGAGCCGCGTAGTCGTCAGCAAATGTTGCGGCCTTTGCTAACATTCCGGACAACAGCTCCCGACGCGACTCCCGAACCTGCGAGTCCGGGTCTTCAGGCCTCCCGTTAGTCTTATCGCGCTCGTCCTCCTCAAGAGCCAGATTGATAGACTTCCTCAGGTCCCTGAGCATTTTGGTGTGGTCGTCTTCCTCTACCCACTCGGTAGCAGGCTTACGCTTAGAACTGGAATGCTTGGGGGACGGCGAGCGGGACGCAGAAGCGGGGGACTTGGGTGGCGGCGAGCGGGACGCAGAAGCGGGGGACTTGGGTGGCGGCGAGCGGGACTTGGGGGAAGGAGAGCGGGACGGCGAGCGGGACGCATTTGCGGGGATCTTGGTTGACGGCGAGGGGGACTTGCGAGAAGGAGAGCGGGACGCGGTAGCGGGGGGAACTTTGGGCGGAGAGGGGGACTTGCGGGGCGGCGAACGGGTCGCAGTTGCGGGGGACTTGGGGGACTTGCGGGACGGCGAGCGGGACGCAGTAGCTCCGGCCGACTTGGGGGGCGGCGATGGAGACTTACGGGGCGGAGAGCGGGACGGAGCGCGAGACGCAGCAGCGAGAGAGTTGGGGGGTAAAATTCTGTCCAACTCGCTGGGGGGCAAGGAAGACTTGGAGGGCAAGGGGGACTCGGTGGGGGGGGACCTCACCAGAGCATTTACGGGACCGACCGGCAACCGAGGAAACGCCTCTGTTGCCGCTCGGTCCGGCGAGGTGTTCGACGTCATCTTGGGTGAAACGGGAGTGGCCTTGACAGAATCGGAATAGGAGGACGACATCTGCAGAACAATATTAAAAAAGCAAAATTCACAAATGTCATTCAGAATCTGAATCGCCGGCAGAAAAACGATGGGGAGGGTCTCGCTGCAGCTAGACCCTTTCGTGGATTCTAAAAGGGACATTTACTTTATTGCAAAACTTTGGCGTCTCGCTGCAGCGAGACCCTCACGTCAAGCAAAAACAAATCATTTTTAGGGTGAGCAAAAAAAAGCAACCTCCCATCATGCAAACATAAAAAGTATACATTCCTGAAGGTCTCGCTGCAGCGAGACCCTAACGTCAAACAAAAACAAATCATTTTTAGGGTTAGCGAAGAAAGCCCCCTCCCATCTTGCAAACATTAAAAGTCGACATTCGTAGGGGTCTCACTGCAGCGAGACCCTAACACCGATACAAAAACAAATCATAAGGGAGAGCGAAGAAAGCCCCCTCCCATCTTGCAAACATTAAAAGTCGACACTCGTAGGGGTCTCGCTGCAGCGAGACCCTTACGTCAATACAAAAACAAAATTCCGAGGGTCTACCCGCAGCGAGACCCTTACGTCCATGCGTGAATTCTATCACAACAATGAAAAACATTGCACAACCAAATTTTTTTCATGCCAGCACCCCCCACATTTATTTATTCATGCCATCACACCCCACATTCATTTATTCATGCCAGCACCCCCCCACATTCATTTATTCATGCCATCACCCCCCCACATTTAATTATTCATGCCAGCACCCCCCAACATTTATTTATACGTAGCAGCACCCCCCACATTTAATAACTCATGCCATCATCCCCCACATTTAATTATTCATGACAGCACCCCCCACATTCATTTATTCATGCCAGCACCCCCCCACATTTACTTATTCATGCCATCACCCCCCACATTTAATTATTCATGCCATCACCCCCCCACATTTATTTATTCATGCCATCACCCCCCACATTTAATTATTCATGCCAGCACCCCCCAACATTTATTTATACGTAGCAGCACCCCCCACATTTAATAATTCATGCCATCATCCCCCACATTTAATTATTCATGACAGCACCCCCCACATTCATTTATTCATGCCAGCACCCCCCACATTTACTTATTCATGCCATCACCCCCCCACATTTAATTATTCATGACAGCACCCCCCACATTTATTTATTCATGCCATCACCCCCCACATTTAATTATTCATGCCAGCACCCCCCAACATTTATTTATACGTAGCAGCACCCCCACATTTAATTATTCATGCCATCATCCCCCCACATTTAATTATTCATGACAGCACCCCCACATTCATTTATTCATGCCAGCACCCCCCCAAATTTATTTATTCATGCCATCACCCCCCACATTTAATTATTCATGCCAGCACCCCCCAACATTTATTTATACGTAGCAGCACCCCCCACATTTAATTATTCATGCCATCATCCCCCCACATTTATTTATTCATGCCATCACACCCCCACATTCATTTATTCATGCCAGCACCCCCCAACATGCATTTATACGTAGCAGCACCCCCCCACATTCATTTATTTATGCCAGCAACCCCCCACATGTATTTATTCATGCCAGCAACCCCCCACATGTATTGATACGTAGCAGCACCCCCCCACATGTATTGATACGTAGCAGCACCCCCCCACATGTATTGATACGTAGCAGCACCCCCCCACATGTATTGATACGTAGCAGCACCCCCCACATGTATTGATACGTAGCAGCACCCCCCCACATGTATTGATACGTAGCAGCACCCCCCACATGTATTGATACGTAGCAGCACCCCCCCACATGTATTGATACGTAGCAGCACCCCCCCACGTGTATTGATACGTAGCAGCACCCCCCACATGTATTGATACGTAGCAGCACCCCCCCACGTGTATTGATACGTAGCAGCACCCCCCACATGTATTGATACGTAGCAGCACCCCCCACATGCATTTATACATAGCATCCCCCCCCCCACATGTATTGATACGTAGCAGCACCCCCCACATGTATTGATACGTAGCAGCACCCCCCACATGCATTTATACATAGCATCCCCCCCCACACGTATTGATACGTAGCAGCACCCCCCCACATGTATTGATACGTAGCAGCACCCCCCCACATGTATTGATACGTAGCAGCACCCCCCCACATGTATTGATACGTAGCAGCACCCCCCCACATGTATTGATACGTAGCAGCACCCCCCCACATGTATTGATACGTAGCAGCACCCCCCACATGTATTGATACGTAGCAGCACCCCCCACATGCATTTATACATAGCATCCCCCCCCACATGTATTGATACGTAGCAGCACCCCCCACATGTATTGATACGTAGCAGCACCCCCCACATGTATTGATACGTAGCAGCACCCCCCCACATGTATTGATACGTAGCAGCACCCCCCCACATGTATTGATACGTAGCAGCACCCCCCCACATGTATTGATACGTAGCACCACCCCCCCACATGCATTTATACATAGCATCCCCCCCCACATGTATTGATACGTAGCAGCACCCCCCACGTGTATTGATACGTAGCAGCACCCCCCCACATGTATTGATACGTAGCAGCACCCCCCACATGTATTGATACGTAGCAGCACCCCCCACATGTATTGATACGTAGCAGCACCCCCCCACATGTATTTATACATAGCAGCACCCCCCCACATGTATTGATACGTAGCAGCACCCCCCCACATGTATTGATACGTAGCAGCACCCCCCACATGCATTTATACATAGCATCCCCCCCCACATGTATTGATACGTAGCAGCACCCCCCCACATGTATTGATACGTAGCAGCACCCCCCCACATGTATTGATACGTAGCAGCACCCCCCACATGTATTGATACGTAGCAGCACCCCCCCACATGTATTGATACGTAACAGCACCCCCCACATGTATTGATACGTAGCAGCACCCCCCACATGTATTTATACATAGCATCCCCCCACACATGTATTGATACATAGCATCCCCCCCCACATGTATTGGTACGTAGCAGCACCCCCCCACATGTATTGATACGTAGCAGCACCCCCCCACGTGTATTGATACGTAGCAGCACCCCCCCACATGCATTTATACATAGCATCCCCCCCCACATGTATTGATACGTAGCAGCACCCCCCCACATGTATTGATACGTAGCAGCACCCCCCCACATGTATTGATACGTAGCAGCACCCCCCCACATGTATTGATACGTAGCAGCACCCCCCACGTGTATTGATACGTAGCAGCACCCCCCCACATGTATTGATACGTAGCAGCACCCCCCACATGTATTGATACGTAGCAGCACCCCCCCACATGTATTGATACGTAGCAGCACCCCCCCACATGTATTGATACGTAGCAGCACCCCCCCACATGTATTGATACGTAGCAGCACCCCCCCACATGTATTGATACGTAGCAGCACCCCCCACGTGTATTGATACGTAGCAGCACCCCCCCACATGTATTGATACGTAGCAGCACCCCCCCACATGTATTGATACGTAGCAGCACCCCCCCACGTGTATTGATACGTAGCAGCACCCCCCACATGTATTGATACGTAGCAGCACCCCCCACATGTATTGATACGTAGCAGCACCCCCCCACATGTATTGATACGTAGCAGCACCCCCCCACATGTATTGATACGTAGCAGCACCCCCCCACATGTATTGATACGTAGCAGCACCCCCCACATGTATTGATACGTAGCAGCACCCCCCCACATGTATTGATACGTAGCAGCACCCCCCCACATGTATTGATACGTAGCAGCACCCCCCCACGTGTATTGATACGTAGCATCCCCCCCCACATGTATTGATACGTAGCATCCCCCCCACATGTATTGATACGTAGCAGCACCCCCCACATGTATTGATACGTAGCAGCACCCCCCACATGTATTGATACGTAGCAGCACCCCCCCACATGTATTGATACGTAACAGCACCCCCCCACATGTATTGATACGTAGCAGCACCCCCCCACATGTATTTATACATAGCATCCCCCCCACACATGTATTGATACATAGCATCCCCCCCCCACATGTATTGGTACGTAGCAGCACCCCCCCACATGTATTGATACGTAGCAGCACCCCCCACGTGTATTGATACGTAGCAGCACCCCCCACATGCATTTATACATAGCATCCCCCCCACATGTATTGATACGTAGCAGCACCCCCCACATGTATTGATACGTAGCAGCACCCCCCCACATGTATTGATACGTAGCAGCACCCCCCACATGTATTGATACGTAGCAGCACCCCCCACGTGTATTGATACGTAGCAGCACCCCCCCACATGTATTGATACGTAGCAGCACCCCCCCACATGTATTGATACGTAGCAGCACCCCCCCACGTGTATTGATACGTAGCAGCACCCCCCACATGTATTGATACGTAGCAGCACCCCCCCACATGTATTGATACGTAGCAGCACCCCCCACGTGTATTGATACGTAGCATCCCCCCCCACATGTATTGATACGTAGCAGCACCCCCCACATGTATTGATACGTAGCAGCACCCCCCCACGTGTATTGATACGTAGCAGCACCCCCCGACGTGTATTGATACGTAGCAGCACCCCCCCACATGTATTGATACGTAGCAGCACCCCCCCACATGTATTGATACGTAGCAGCACACACCCACATGTATTGATACGTAGCAGCACCCCCCCACATGCATTTATACATAGCATCCCCCCCCACACGTATTGATACGTAGCAGCACCCCCCCACATGTATTGATACGTAGCAGCACCCCCCCACATGTATTGATACGTAGCAGCACCCCCCCACATGTATTGATACGTAGCAGCACCCCCCACATGTATTGGTACGTAGCAGCACCCCCCACATGTATTGATACGTAGCAGCACCCCCCCACATGTATTGATACGTAGCAGCACCCCCCCACATGTATTGATACGTAGCAGCACACCCCACATGTATTGATACGTAGCAGCACCCCCCCACATGTATTGATACGTAGCAGCACCCCCCCACATGTATTGATACGTAGCAGCACCCCCCCACATGCATTTATACATAGCATCCCCCCCCACACGTATTGATACGTAGCAGCACCCCCCACATGTATTGATACGTAGCAGCACCCCCCCACATGTATTGATACGTAGCAGCACCCCCCACATGTATTGATACGTAGCAGCACCCCCCACATGTATTGGTACGTAGCAGCACCCCCCCACATGTATTGATACGTAGCAGCACCCCCCCACATGTATTGATACGTAGCAGCACCCCCCCACATGCATTTATACATAGCATCCCCCCCCACATGTATTGATACGTAGCAGCACCCCCCACATGTATTGATACGTAGCAGCACCCCCCCACATGTATTGATACGTAGCAGCACCCCCCCACATGTATTGATACGTAGCAGCACCCCCCACATGTATTGATACGTAGCAGCACCCCCCACATGCATTTATACATAGCATCCCCCCCCACATGTATTGATACGTAGCAGCACCCCCCCACGTGTATTGATACGTAGCAGCACCCCCCCACATGTATTGATACGTAGCAGCACCCCCCCACATGCATTTATACATAGCATCCCCCCCCCACATGTATTGATACGTAGCAGCACCCCCCACATGTATTGATACGTAGCAGCACCCCCCCACATGCATTTATACATAGCATCCCCCCCCACATGTATTGATACGTAGCAGCACCTCCCCACATGTATTGATACGTAGCAGCACCCCCCACATGTATTGATACGTAGCAGCACCCCCCCACATGTATTGATACGTAGCAGCATCCCCCCACATGTATTGATACGTAGCAGCACCCCCCCACATGTATTGATACGTAGCAGCACCCCCCCACATGTATTGATACGTAGCAGCACCCCCCACATGCATTTATACATAGCATCCCCCCCCACATGTATTGATACGTAGCAGCACCCCCCCACATGTATTGATACGTAGCATCCCCCCCCACATGTATTGATACGTAGCAGCACCCCCCACATGTATTGATACGTAGCAGCACCCCCCCACATGTATTGATACGTAGCAGCACCCCCCCACATGTATTGATACGTAGCAGCACCCCCCCACATGTATTGATACGTAGCAGCACCCCCCCACATGCATTTATACATAGCATCCCCCCCCACATGTATTGATACGTAGCAGCACCCCCCCACATGTATTGATACGTAGCAGCACCCCCCACATGTATTGATACGTAGCAGCACCCCCCCACATGTATTGATACGTAGCAGCACCCCCCACATGCATTTATACATAGCATCCCCCCCCACATGTATTGATACGTAGCAGCACCCCCCCACATGTATTGATACGTAGCAGCACCCCCCACGTGTATTGATACGTAGCAGCACCCCCCCACATGTATTGATACGTAGCAGCACCCCCCCACATGTATTGATACGTAGCAGCACCCCCCCACATGTATTGATACGTAGCAGCACCCCCCCACATGCATTTATACATAGCATCCCCCCCCACATGTATTGATACGTAGCAGCACCCCCCCACATGTATTGATACGTAGCAGCACCCCCCACATGTATTGATACGTAGCAGCACCCCCCCACATGTATTGATACGTAGCAGCACCCCCCACGTGTATTGATACGTAGCAGCACCCCCCCACGTGTATTGATACGTAGCAGCACCCCCCCACATGTATTGATACGTAGCAGCACCCCCCCACATGTATTGATACGTAGCAGCACCCCCCCACATGTATTGATACGTAGCAGCACCCCCCACATGTATTGATACGTAGCAGCACCCCCCCACGTGTATTGATACGTAGCAGCACCCCCCCACATGTATTGATACGTAGCAGCACCCCCCCACATGTATTGATACGTAGCAGCACCCCCCCACGTGTATTGATACGTAGCAGCACCCCCCCACATGTATTGATACGTAGCAGCACCCCCCACATGTATTGATACGTAGCAGCACCCCCCGACGTGTATTGATACGTAGCAGCACACACCCACATGTATTGATACGTAGCAGCACCCCCCCACATGTATTGATACGTAGCAGCACACACCCACATGTATTCATTCATGACAGCACCCTTCCACATTTAGTTATTCAGGCCAGCAACCCCCCACATGTAAACGCCGTTTTGATAGAACAATTTTAGTCAGCCTACCATCCACGTTGCGGCAAAAGATCACCTTTTTTTGTGTTTCGGCAAAATGAAGATTTCTTGCAAACTATCGTTATGCAGGCAGGTAGCAACGTCCGATGTTATAATCCGGCAGGTAGCATGCAAACGTCGAAACGATATGAAGGGGAAAAAAAGCATCAAACAGGAGCACCGATTAGAAACGCAGCAAATGCAGTATGTGCACATCTACACCTATAACCTAACCAGACCAAAGGCATAGCAAACATGGAAAGGGTGACCCAAGTGAAAGCCTAGCACCACCATGATCGACATGTGCGAGACCAAGAAACGCTCCATGGCAACTAGACTAATTAAAGGGATGGATGCCAGATGTGGATTAGGATCGGCTTAGCTGACTCTACGTACCGAGATGTCTGCAGGGTTTAGCTAGCAACGACAAGAAGGAAGCCAGACAGATTTATCACTCTTGCTGCAACATAAAGGGTTTCTTGCGATGGCAACAAAGACATAGTCGTCGCCCAGCTGGCTAACTGTGTCGTCGGCTTGGATGCGCTGTTTTGTTGCCGTTTTTGATAGAACAAATTTTGTCAGCCTACCATCCACGATGCGGAAAAAGCTCACCTTTTTTCTTTATGCGGAAGACCGATTTCCTTTCGTTATGCAGGGGTATCGTTATGCAGGTATTGTTATGCAGGTATCGTTATGCAGGTATCGTCATGCAGGTGGCAGCTTACCCTCTTTCAGCTATGGGGTCTCTCTGCGGCTGCGCTTCTTTTTCGATGGGCGATGGGACGGTCGCAATTCGCAAACCGGACGCGGCGTCACAGGGCTGAACGGTATTGAAAAAATTGGAAACGTGGCATCCTCGTTCCTCCCCACGGAACTGAAAACTGGAAGCGCGGCGCTGGTGCAAAGGCTCGATCCCATTTTTTGGACACCAAGCTAGCGGATTGGACAACATCCAATATGCCGTCACCCGTGCTTGTGGCCGCAGGTATAAAAAGAGACGACCTCCAGCCAATTTACCCCGGAACATTCGGATGTTTGGTTGACATCGTTACCATGCAGAAATGTACAATGAGGTTCTGGGTTCGATTCCTGGTGTGGTCATGGTAATAAATTTTTTTCTGCACATCTACTGAAATCAGTCATAGCACCAAACGGTCACGCTGCAGCGAGACGCTATAGCCCTGGAGGCCGCTGATAAACCTGCCATCCGGTATGTCTTACTATTATAGATTGCCGAACTATAAAATAATAATACTGTATACCACTTTTTCTTGTAAATGATTTCCTAAATAATGGTTCTATATACTTTAACATACCATATTATTAAAGTATGTGGAAATTAATCCATGCTATTCACAATATATTATAAAATCTTTTGCAAAATGTATTAGTATATATATTTTCTGGAGTGTTGCCGGCTCCGGGAGGACCGGCTGGACCTGGAGGGCCAGCGGGCCCCATGGTCGGCGCGGACCTGGACGTCATATTGGCGTCAGCGCTTGTCGGTGGCGCTGACTCGGGCCATGGCTGACATCATGCTCCGCCGTACGCGGGCTGATTTTGCGGTGCAGCAGGGCTATTAGGTTCCTCCCGTTAGGAGTTTCCATTGGTCTTATCGTAGTATAGAGATTTGACATGGCTCTGTATATAGGTTTATAGCTGGGCGTTTGCTTTGGTTTGAGTGATTTCACTCTGCTGTAAGTAATTATATTATTAAATATATATTTTCTGATAACCATTTTATCAATGCTACTGTGTTATTTTTGTTATTCCCGCCATGCAGGTATCTGAGTGTCCTGGGAGAACTAATAAGAGAATGAGCCGCGAAGGTGAGGAAAACCTGAAATCTGTTCGTCCTTATTGGGGTCTCTCTGCAGCTAGACCATTTCTAACCACAAGCAATAGCTTAAATTCAAGGGTCTCGCTGCAGCTAGACCCTCTTTATGGTTACTATAAAATTAATGAATCAGATGTCTGTGATTTATCAATCGCACGCCGCAATGAAGGGTCTAGCTGCAGCGAGACCCCAATCTTGGTTGGGGTATGCTAAGTTCACCGCAGCCGGTAATCTTTTCGTCTAACGGAAAAAGCCCCTCTAAGGGTCTAGCTGCAGCTAGACCCCAATCGTGGTAAAAATGATACACTTTCGAACTTTGTCTGTAATTGTCGCTTTTCCCAACGATACTCGATTTCATGGATTTCGTTATGCCGGTCGTCATGGCATGCAGCACGCGAACGGGTGGGAGTTTTCGCCCTTGCGTCCGGTCGTCCAGGATTCAGTGCAATTAAGTTAAACACCGGGACGAAGCAGCCAACTGGCGCAAAAAGGGTTTTCGGAGATGAGAACCAGAATCCAGCGCAGCCTGAAGCCAAGGAAGTCAAGCGGCCGGGAGAATACAAGAAAGCCAAGAGGGTTATTGGGGAATTTTTCGCTGACAAGGCGTTTGAAGCGGCTCAGGCGATGACAAAACCCGAGGGGCGGGGGCCGGCATTCGAGCAGATGATTGCTGGCTTTAACTCTAGGGCCGCTGAACTAGGTCACGGGCTGTATCATGAGGAGGCGAAAAAACTTTACAATCAGGATCGGATGGCAGAACTGAACAGGTTCTGGGTGGCTCGGATTAACGGCTTTTTTGATGGTCTGACCAAAAGCGACCCAGACAGAGACGTCAGAATGGTGCTGATGTCCACGCTTTACTGTGGTGACGACTTGGAGAAGGAGTTTTCGGCCGCGGAGTTGGAGAAGCTGACGGGGACGGACGCCAAGAAGATTCGCGGAATTCGCGCGATTCGAAGGCAGCAGAAGCTGGACTACCTCAGACACGCGCAGGCTCGCCAGGGGCGCCCTTTGCCGCAATTCGTGATTGACGCGATAGTGGACGCGTGGATGCACGATGATGAGTCGCGCGCCTCCTCCCAGATGAAGGATGTCAAGCGCACTTACAGCAGGGAGGGTCATGGCAATCGCGGGGTGCTCGTCGCCGTTGAGGGAGCGCGCTATTACATGACCTCCAAGGAGGACATGTACAATCACTTTCTCGAAAAGCACGCGTACTGGAACAAAAGGAGTGACCAGTATGATAAGGACGTGGGCATTCACGTGGGCTACACGACCTTCTGCAAATACGCGCCCGATTGCATCAAGGGCAAGTGGAAGGAGAGGAACCTGTGCGCGTGTGAGAAGCACGTCACCATGCAGTCGGCCATGGGGGCGTGGACCAAGCACTGCAATGCGAACCACGGCAAGAACTGCAAGTGTGGCGCGGAGTGTGCGGGATGCTCCAAGTACAGACTGCCGGACGGTACTTGCGGAATGTGGAAAGCCATTCACTCGACGGACTGGATCAAGCACTTTCACTGCCCGGTGTCCGCCGAGACTGACGGCAGGGATAACGGGCTGCGTGAAGGGGGCGGAATGGGCGGGGGGATGGAAGAGGGGGAGGGGGAAGATGAATGGCGGGGACGGGACCTGGAAGACCTCGACATTTCTGAGAGGCTGGTGGAGGACGAAGATGGGGTGCCGAGGACGGAGAGGGTTCACCGCATACTGAAGATGGCGTGTGTGGAGGGGTTCTGTCCTGAGGAATCATGCGGCATCCATAATAACTGGGTGCAGTGTGATCGGGACAAGAATTCCACGGAGATTCTGAATTGGTTCAAGTTCGAGATGGTGGTGCAGACTGTGACCCGAGGGGTGAGGGTGAGTAGATTTCGATTTCATTTCTCCGTTAAAATGTTGTTGACTTTTTGTTTTTGTGACCTATAGCTGCAGCGAGACCCTTTGTGAGTTGCAGTTATCTGATCGAAATGCGATTTTATTGCAAATCGAAACTTTTTGCGGACCTTTGCGAAACAGGGCGAGACCGATGGCAGGGCGGCGAAGAAGGTGAAGCGGCCCGAGCAAGTCCAATGAGGTCCACCCCAGCTGAGCTGCGGGACGAGATTCTTAAGAGGTGGGACAAGTTCACCGTGCACTGCTTTACGGCCTGGTCGCAGGCGGATACAATCAAGGATCGGGAGAAGAATCTGAGAGAGGGGGACGTGCTCGTGCACGGCGACTGGGCCGAGAACTACGAGAACAGCAACTACGTCCAACTGCAGTCGCAGTACTTCCACAAGCGCAGCCACATCCTGATGCCCATGATCGTGCGTTATCGGCTCAACGGCGAGCTGGAAAAGCGCGTCTTCTTTTTCCTGGGGGATTCCAGTATCAAGCGGGGCGAGCGCGCACTCGTATACGCTCTTCGCAAGATTCTGGAAACCCTGCGGGTAGAAGTAGGGGTAGAGGTGCGAAACCTAGCTGTACATGTGCTCGGACAACTGCGCGGTGCAGTTTAAGTCCAGGTACGTGATTAACCAGATTAACGGTCTGCTCATGGGGGATCCCGACCTGCAGGCCTTTGAGTTCCACTACATGGGGGAGCAGCATGGGAAGGGGGAGGTGGATGGTCAAGGAGCGAAGTGCAAGTGCGTCTTGAGGGAAATGCAGAGGATTCCCGAAAACCAGCACATACTTGAGACCCACCAGCTAGTCGCCTACTTGAACCAGAACTGGCAGGGCGGCAAGACATCGAGCAGGGAGTCGGCCCGCGCGTGGGCCGAGAACGTCACTCGCCACTTCTTCCTTTTACCCCCGGTACGGAATTTTGTGTTATTTCAGGTTTTAAGACGTCAACTGCCGATGTTCTACAAAAATTCAAACCCAATAAAGGTATCTCTGCAGAGAGACCCTATATACTGTCAATGGGTTGCTTTTCTTTTAGGTATGAAATTTCTATAGTTCTATCGGTATGAAGGGGTCTCTCTGCAGCTATACCCTGTGTCGATTTTCGATCACTTGATATCTTGTCGTACGTTGTTGTTATGATTCGAATGGGGTCTCTCTGCAGCTATACCCTGTGTCGAATTTTGATGACTGTATATACATTTTAAGGGGGGCTGGAGCGAATCTTGGTGGGAGGAGCGCGCTCTTCATCATTGCCCAGTTTTTCAGCAAAGAATGTTCGCCTGGCGGGGCTGAAATTCTTGCTGTTTTATCGCCTTGTTTTTATCCTGTATGATGCATTATAGGAAAAGCGATAAAGAGTTCGGTTCAGCCAGGGGGGCATATCTATGCCATAAAAAATTTCCTACAACAACACAAGCCCTGGTCAGGGCCTTGGCTAAGCAGTTTCCAAGCCAGGCAAGGCCTTGGTAGGGTAGAGGGCCTATCGCCACAAAGGTTTCAATGCCGGGAAATCCCAGCCTCGGGGGTGGGGCTGGTGATGGGTCCTGGGCTTGTGAGAGACGGTCCGGGGGCGTAAGGCCTAATGAGCAGCCGTTGGAAACCGCCCCCCTAACGGGGGGAACGACATGGGTGCCGCCCTGCGTCCGCCGGGAAACCGTAGCGGCCACACGGGGGCGGCAGTACAGCTGTAGCAGCGTGCAGGAGGGGGGCCATGGGCGGAAAGAAAATCGGCACCAAGGTTGGCGACAGCCTTGGTGGCCAGGAAGGAGGTGTGGGGGCAACACCTTGTGTTTGAGTATGCTGGGCCCCCAGCATGGTGCTACAATAACCAACTTGATAATGATGTGCACTGAGTTTGAAGGTGTGGTATAGGCTGTCCGTATAAAGCCTAGCACACAAAAATGTAAAATGAATGTTTCTCTTGGTGGGAAGGAACTCCAATGGACCAAAAACAAGAAATGTATTTGCTGAGCTTCGCTCATTTTATATATGACGCGTGGACGGGCTCAAAGGGGACCGACCTGCCGTAGGTAGCGTAAGATCGCTAGCGCTTGTCACGAGGGTACTGCACCGGCCGGCCCTTTTTGTGCCTAGGCTGAGTGTGGTTCCGGAGTGCAGGCCTAGGTAGCTTCTAACGTACGTCACTAGACCTTATTAGCTGCGCCAGCCGCCAGGCGTGGCGCAACTGTGATTGGCAGTCAGTACACCTTGTACCTGCGCCAGCCGGCAGGCCTGCGTGGCGCAATGTGAATGATAGTCAGTACTTAGAGTGGTGTAGGGGACGTAGGGAGGCCTCTTTTCTGCGCCACGCCTGGCGGCTGGCGCAGCTAATAAGGTCTAGTGACGTACGTTAGAAGCTACCTAGGCCTGCACTCCGGAACCACACTCAGCCTAGGCACAAAAAGGGCCGGCCGGTGCAGTACCCTCGTGACAAGCGCTAGTCTTACGCTACCTACGGCAGGTCGGTCCCCTTTGAGCCCGTCCACGCGTCATATATAAAATGAGCGAAGCTCAGCAAGTCTTGTCGTTATTTTTTTTTTGTAAGGGGTCTCTCTGCAGCTATACCCTGTTTTATTGATTTTTGGTCAATTTTGCTAACTTGAACGGTATTCTTTTTGTCCTAACTATTTGATGACAGGACGTCGAGTCCGGCCGACGCGCGGAGGTGGAGGAGGTGCCTGGCATCAAGCAGGCGCATTGGTGGCGACTGGACAAGCTAGTCCGACCCTGGCCTTTTGATGATTAGGCGCTATTCCTGCTACTGTCCGCCCTGTTTGGCTGGGCGGTTTGAGGGATGTCTAAGCGAGTGGTCGTTTATCATCGAGTTCAATGATGCAGGAAGCTCGATGAAAACTGTCCGTTTGCTGCCACCGAGCCAGCCCAACCCTCCGGTTCGCATGGTGACGCGGGGGGAGCAGCTGAAGGACAAGCGGGAGGCGATGGGCCGGCAGATGAGACTCCACGACTATGTGGCAGTTCCATCGGACAAGGACACGGATCACGATCCCATCCACCCGTTCTGGTTGGCTGAGGTTGTAAGCGAAGCCGGGCCGATCGTGTTAGACGAGAACTTCGAGAGGTGGGTCGAGGGCCGGAACGGACGGGAGAAGGAGCTGTTCCTCGCCGGGAATGGCATTCTTCCCGTTTGGATTTGGAAGCGGGATAAGCATGACCCCCTGCATTTCACGCTCAACGTTGAGGATTGGCCACCGTCACGCCAGCCCGAGCTTGTGAATTGCTATCTCTGCGTCGCTCCGGCTCTCCGGCTAGAAGCACGCGTGCGCAGCGACGGAATGTGTGCCGACATCAGGATGAGCAAGGAGCTCGACAAGTGGCTTACTGCGCTGGTGATCAAGGATGAAGCCCCGGAGGGGCCGGCACCGACTTAAACAAGAAATTGGGGTCTCGCTGCGGGTAGACGACGCCCTAGTTTCGGCTCGTATTATATCTTTAGAGTGGGGCTTCAGTAGGGTGTAAAAAGGTGCCCGCATATATTGTATATATTTTTCGAGATCTTTCTGTGGTCAAGTTTAAGGGTAGTTGATAATTTTTTGCGGCCTTCAATTAACAATTATTTTTTACTGCATTATAATTTTATGCTGTATATTTAAATAATGATAAGGATTTCGATATTTTTTTGCACAATCTATTCGACATTTGTTTCTGCAAATGTCGAGAATTTATTGCTCCACCCCCACAAAAAAAATCGTTCCGGAACTGTTCGAAGAGAATAGCAATGACAGGATTCGAACCCGGGTCCACATTGATGTTCGGAGTGAGGTAGGCCAGCCACCATGTTCCGAACTCAAATCTGGCTCGGGTCCGATCCCTTGCAGTGCTCTTCGCTTCGAACAGCTCCGGAACAAGTTTTTTGTGGGGTTGGAGCAATAAATACTTATTTGCCGGGCGCAGTTGTCATTCCGCCTAGTACAATTGCGTCACTAGTACAATTTTTGTCTGGGTACGGTACAAACCAAAAACGCAATATTTAGTATCTAATCGCCGCTGCTCTTGCTGAATTTTAACCGGAAGCTGAAAAAGGTGTCCGGTGAAGCGAATAGTAGTGACTGGTGGTCGTGCCCTTCCATTACTCCTTATCGACAAATTTTGGGTTCTACCTGCAGTGATAACCCTTGCGCGTCTGGCTGTCGGGGTCACCAATTTCCTGTCGATTGCAAGCAGCCAAGCTTGCCGAAATTTAACACTGTCACAAATGGAGCAGAGCGATATTTTCGGTTCTCAGCATACCTATGTGATGGTCGACAAAAATGAGCACGCTGCAAACATCAGAATTGATGTAGAGTTGCTCGGACCTTCTGCACAGTGGGGTGCAGGTGTCATTGCGTTCGGCAATGGCATGATCGATCTGGTGCCACCCGATTCAGATTTGAACCCTGCTTACCAATGCGTGCCTGACAATCAGGCGAGAGTGGTGGTGGAGAGCACGGAAATTCCGGGCTCTCCCAATGTATCAATGATGCGCCTGAGGGCTGAGGCCCAGCAGGAGTTCCTGGCTGCTGCGGAGAACGGCGGGGCCAAGTGGAACACCAAAATGTATACAGGCGAGCCTCCCAACTACAGGGGAGACCTGTACCAGGGAGTGTACTCCTTCGGCGATTTTGACATCGACGGATGGGGCACCTTTTTCTAGGCGCAATGCCTAAGTTGTCAAATACTCGACAATGTCGACTTTATGTGCACATATATTTATATTCATTGAGAATGATAAAATTACGGACATGTGCACATTTATATACTGATTCAATAAAAAATTTCGGCAATTTTGTTCCCGGCATTGATAATCAAAAGCTGCTAGCAGGCCAAGGACTTCAAAAGTGGCAATAGATCGATGTAGGTCGTCGCTAAACTTGTCTAGTCGTCATATTTCGGTCGCAAAATTCGTGCGTGGCCTGCAGGCATCGGACAAAGTGCACGCAAAAGCAGGAGTCGGTTGAGTTCGAAGCACGGCAGACAAAAAATTTCGGCGCAAAGTCCGACCGGCGAAAAATTCGCTCGGCTGCCAAATTTTTGGCAAGAATTTCGGCGCAATGTCCGGTTTTCGGACGATTGAAATCAGCGTTTTTTTCTTGCAAAAATCTACCCCATTCCGCGTGGGACCACCTGTCCATGCCGAGTCTATCACGAAAAGTCCACGGGTGGCGGCCCTGCCGCGCGCGGCTGGGGGCACGCCAGGTGAGGACATATCGCCCAGGCTGGGCGGGCTCGGTGGTGCCAGCCAGTATATCTGAGGTGTCTACCTGATCTGTGCGGGCCAGGTGCCCGGCTAGCTAGGCCCAGGCGCCTGTGCCTAATAATGTGGGAAACATAGGGCAAATCAGCGTACAAATCCTCATTACTAATGTGCAAACCAAAGGGGATGTTAAGGGCCTTGCGCAGCATCTTGGTGACGGCGCCGTCGAGTCGTTGCTCCAGCTCCTGCGTCAGTGCCCACGTCTCGGCGCCGTAGGTCAGGATCGTCAGAATGACGACCTTGAAGAGGTCACGCTTGACGATCCGGGGTAGGGCGGGGTTGCTCCACCAGCGGCGGTGGTCATGGAGTTGCCGGCCCACGCCATGCCGATCAGTGTCGTCATGTCGTCCTCGCAGTCGGGAAGCCAACTGCCGAGCTAGCAGCTTGAAGCGGCCTGAAGGAGGGTAGTTGACCTCGGCATCGTCTAAGAGGCGGAGTGTGGGTGGGGGCCCTGCCATGCCGAGGGCCAGGGCCTCCGTTTTGGGGCTGATTTCTAGACCAACCGCCCGAGCCTCGAGCGCCAGGCAGTCCAGCCATGCAAAGTTGGGCCGACTCGATCCGGTTTCTCGATGATCGAGCGTGATGTCGTCGGCATAAATGAGGTCAGCTAGTAAATTCTGCTTGTTAGTCGGCCCGGCCCCCTTCTCCAAGCTCGTTCGTGATCGCTAGGCCAGGGGCACGGCCTGCAATGCTAGCGAAGCGAGCACGTGCCTGGCGCATAACATAATCCACTACAATTATATTAATAATAAACAGGTACGGCGACAGGACGCAACCCTGCCAGACGCCGGTCTGCAGTGGGCATGGCGGGCCGGGTAATGCCGTGTTGAGTGCGCACCGAAGTGGTCGACCCCTCATACAGCGTGCGGATGACGGCAATCAGGGCCGGGAGTGGGGACGCGAGCGCGAGCAAGTACAGCCCATAGAGCGTCCCAGAGGACAGAATGAAAAGCCTTGATGAAGTCGACGAAGATCAGTCCCCCATGACACCCGCCAAAGGGGGGGGGGGGTCCGCCCCCCCCCCCCCCCCCCAACTGAAACATACACACAACAATACCTCGGACCGGTATTTTAGTCTATAGCGACGCACCGGCTGTGACCGACCTGACTGACCACGACCACAAGCCACCAACCAGACCCACGCCCCCACCGACCCACCCCCACACGTCCAGGTACATACTGTTGCGGCCCGACCCTTGGAACGGGCGCAACAATGGAATAAATTATGTATTTTGGCTTGTAATTGTCATAGTCCGTAGGACTTTGGGACTCATTTCGGGACTTAATTTGGGAATTGTCCCTTGGTCATGCAGGACTTTTTTTGGGAACCGTGATAGTTTGTGTGATTCGGACCAGTTATTTTTGGCCTAGGTTGATGTATGCGATCTTCTAGCCGGGCCGGTGCAGCCGCGCCGCGCTGCGTACTTTATAGCTGGTTGAGATATTGCACTCATGCGTGGATTCTGTAGGCGAGGGTCGATGTCGACCCGAGGATCTTGTGTGGACTGCATGTTTTGGAAGGTCGGCGCCATGTCGGCGCCCCTTTGCCAGCTTGGTGGCAGACCTAGGTGAAATTGGTCCGAGGACGAGAGTCTCGTCCTCTTGGTTTGATGAATGTTAAGTGCGATAGTGCGATGACGCCTTCATATTAAACCTGGGGCAACTATCCATTTGTAATTGGTCTTGCTAGCCATTAAAAGTGTGTATTAATTAGCTTGGCATCAAGTCGCGGTGCCAGATATCTCACGACCCCAGTCGTGAAGCGCAGTCTGCATTAGGCCACCTTGAATATTCCTAATTCCTGCATGGTTGATCTTTCGCTACGTAGCTCAGGTTAGGAGTCTGGGCTGGGACGTAACACTGGTTATCGGAGGTAAAATGTGCTGCAGAGGTAACTCTCGCGGAGAGGGTTAGTGAAGCCAATTAGGAAACCAAGGCGGAGCTTGGGGTAGATAGAGGTTCCTGTATTCAACGATTGCTGACGGGTCGACGGCCAGCCCGTAAGGGATTCAACGGCGATTTAGACAGCGAGCGGCCAGTCAGGGATACTCCGCGGGGCCAGCCATGGCCCTGTGGTGAGGTGCTATCGACAGTAGCGGCCATTACCCCAGTTTTCAACGACACCTAGTGGCGGCCAGAGCTTCGGCTTTCAACGACACAAGGTGACGGCCAGTTCCGGGGTTCTCAACGATATCGACGATGGTACATCTCCTAGTTTAGATTTCTTTTCGATCTTAGACGCTAGCTTGCCTTCTCTCCGGAACCGCACGCGTAGGGGGCTTTATGTTAAATGTTGTGCTCTCTATAGGCGTTTTTATGTCGTTTGTGCCAATGGATGTCGCGGAGACGTTCATTTTGTGTGACCTGCAACGGGTCGTGGGGTGGATACCGTCTGGCCATGTGGCCGACTATGTTGACGGTGTCTACTACCTCTGTGTGCCCCGCGGAGGGGAGGAGCGTAATGTGCACTTGCTCGCGTAGAGCTCGTGCGTGTGCCGTGATAGACTCTGTCCTTCTAGTCCTTGTTGCGTTATGTGGTAACGGCACTAGCTGCACCTAGAGGTATTCCTGGGATCCCCTTTTCTCCTTCTTGCAAGCTTCTGCTAGCCTAATATGCAATATGTCCTTGAAAGGAAAGCGAAGAATAAATAAGGGAGGACAATCTGGGTATCCTTACTATGCAGTGGCCCATGACGGGGGGGAAGGTAGACCTGCCATATTCTATAGTTGGAAGACGTGTGAGGAACATACGTGTGAGGATAAGATACTGTCTAAGAGGTCTACTGCTAAGTGCATGGAAAGGGTTTGATAATATAGTATATGCAGATAGGGTTATTATGTAGGGAGCACATGCCATTGCCTGAGGGTCTGCACACCACTCGTGAATGCTCTAAGCTACCCACTCATAGCAAAGTAGACAGCAGTCAGGAGGTGGGGACAGCAGTAACAGTAACCTTTTCCCAGCTGACCATTGGCTCTAGCAGACAATAGAGGGGATTACACTACTAGGGAACATAGCACGAGTACCTAGGTCCTATATATATGTTCTCCCGTCCGTGCCGCTCAGGCGGTACAGCGCCACCTCCCTCGCGGCACTCCCTCGGTCGCCTCCGTTCAATCTCCCGCCGCATTCCCTGCTCGCGTCATCGATAAACACCAGAAAACCTACGCGGGTATTCTGCACACGGCTGATTGGATTGCTCTTTTCGCGGACCTCAACGCCCAGGGACGTGCGTGGCTGTTCTCGCTTTCCTTGCGGAGTGTTGGCTCGGCGTACCTTCGTGCTCTTCCCATGGCCCCCCCATTCGCCTTGGCTCCCAGCCACTACTCGGTGGCGCTCCGGCACCAGCTATTTGCCCCGCAGCCTCTTGTTCCGGCCGGGCGGCCTTGTGGTAGCTGTGAGCAGCCGCTGGATCCCACGGGGACTCACTACCTTGCCTGCATGGGGGGCCAACAGAATCAGAATTGGTATTTGTATTTGCACACTGTCCTCCTGACGGTGGTGCTCGCCATGATTCGGTCGGTTTTCCCCCACGCGAACATCCGGTCCGAGGATGCGGATGGCGCTGCCTTCTATTCCCCCAACCACCGGCCTGACATCGTGATGCTGGACTTTGAGGCATCTGCTTATTGACGTTTCGGTGGCGCGGCCCTTGGCTCTTAGCCATGCACGTGGCTGGGGCCTCCCTCACGGCAGGTTACACGGCGGACCGGGCGGAGCGGGCCAAGCTCCTGGCCTACGGCGACGTCGGGCACCATCGTGTGGTGCCCTTTGTCCTGGAGGAGTTTGGGGCCATGGGGCCCCTGACCTCCGCCTTCTTCAAGGAGTGTTGCCGGCTCCGGGAGGACCGGCTGGACCTGGAGGGCCAGCGGGCCCCATGGTCGGCGCGGACCTGGACGTCATATTGGCGTCAGCGCTTGTCGGTGGCGCTGACTCGGGCCATGGCTGACATCATGCTCCGCCGTACGCGGGCTGATTTTGCGGTGCAGCAGGGCTATTAGGTTCCTCCCGTTAGGCGTTTCCATTGGTCTTATCGTAGTATAGAGCTTTGACATGGCTCTGTATATAGGTTTATAGCTGGGCGTTTGCTTTGGTTTGAGTGATTTCACTCTCAGTGCTGTAAGTAATTATATATTTTTAATATATATTAAAAATATAATTACTTACAGCAGAGTGAAATCACTCAAATTTTAATATATATAGTACGTGGTTGCTCGCTCTCTCTCTCTCTCTCTCTCTCTCTCTCTCTCTCTCTCTCTCTCTCTCTCTCTCTCTCTCTCTCTCTCTCTCTCTCTCTCTCTTTCTGGGGAGGCGTTGCCTGCAGTGTAAGGTATTGGTATACGAGCACCATGCCAACGCGACGCGCCTCCAAATTTGAGACAGAAGAAGAGAACAGAGCAATAGAATCAGGGAACAGAGCAATAGAATCAGGGAACAGAGAAATAGAACCGGTAGACAACCCCGAGCAAGGTATACAGGAGGTAGAGGTACCACCGCACGTCCAAGTAGGGACAGGTACAGGTGAGGTCATGGAGAGACCTGCATGCGGAAGGCTCCCAACGATCCAGAGACCAGGGCCGCGGAGGCGCATCAGATGATGACAGTCCAGACTCTAGGTTGGAACATTTGGGGGAGACGGGCGCAGCCGGGAGACCGGCGCTCCAGGGGGGTTTCCAGCAGCAGCAACTGCAGCAGCAGCAGCAACGGCAGCAGCAGCAGCAACGGCAGCAGCAGCAGCAACTGCAGCAGCAGCAGCAGCTGCTGCAGCAGCAGCAACAACCACAGTCGAGATCACAGTTGCAGCCGCGATACCCTGAGCAGCCCGGGCACGAGAATGAAGGCACGCTACACTACCGTTATCAGCAGCCAGCCACGGAGCGACTGGATTGCATCCCTGGGCATGCAGGGCGGGGTCGCCCTTTGGGGCCTCCGCCGGCCCCAATATACACCGGGGCAGGCGTAGAGTGTCCTTTGGCAGTACTTCCCTACTACCCACGGCGTTGTGGAACTCTGATGACGACGGGGAGGACACCGGGGCAGATGGTGAATTCGGCGACGTGGAAGTAGCCGTGGATGACGACGTGGAACCAGCGGCTCAGAGCCAGCCCTTCGGAGCTCACAGGCCACGGGCATGGCTAGGGGGTGACAGGAGCGCTACCGCACACGACGAGGAGACCCACACACCCGTCCAGCGACCTGTCCCCCAACCGCAGCATCCACGGGCGAATGACAGCAGCATTGCCCACTCGCCCGCTGTCGTCAGCAATCTGAATTTCAGCAGGGTGGCTTTGGATCGGACCCGGGGTATGAACACACATCGTCTGTACAGGTGCGGCGGACGCACGGCACGCCGGCCAGATCCGGATCTCTTCCCCGGTCGCAGCCCCCAGCCTTTGGATCCATTGCATATCGCGAGGTCGGTGGACCCATGCAAGCCTATAATACTGTGAAGGCCCCACCGATGCCCACCTTCAAGAATGTTCCCAAGCTGCACGCGGACATGAAACCACGGGAGATTGACGAATGGGGACGCATGTGGCAACAACAGTATATACCGTCTGGTGTAACCACCACAGTTGGGAACTGGCCACCTGCGATCTCATTCCGCACGTTGTCAACACCTGCATGGACCCCTCGGTGCCATGCAGGTGAGCATCTTGAATTGCGAGAGCATCGCATCTCAATCGTACCCGCACACCGTGGAGGAGCTGATGGATCAGGTGCGCCGCAAGCTGGTGCCCCCAGACGCTGTGATCCACGAGCGACTAGCCTTTGGCAAGCTACGCCAAGGATCCACCCCGTACCGCGAGTTTCTATCCAAGTTTGAGTCCAGCGCTGCATACCTGACCGACATGACATGGTATGAGTACAAGATCCGATTCATCGAGGCCCTCAGTCCCGAGCTGCAGGACGAGGTACTGAAGCACTACGCGGAGGTCCCTTGGGATGAGTGGGATATCCTGAATATCCAGCGGTATCTTCTGCAGGTGGCCGACGTCGTTGCTCGCGGGCGCGCACCATCGGTGCGTCGTTTCTTCAGATCAGGTCCCCCGCGGCGGGCGAATCAGCTGTATTCCACGGAGCACGACGGCGAGGAGAACGATGACTCCCCCGATGACCTGGAGGACGGGAACGCTGACCATGGCCTCAACGCCATAGACGCGAGTAAAGCCCGTTGCTTCATGTGCAATGAGGTGGGTCGATCACCTCAAGCGCGACTGCCCCAAACTCCGTAGCAGGCACGCTGGACGTGGCACGGGGGAGACCGAGCCCAGGTTTTCAGGCCCGGCGTTTGGCAGTCGCCCGGACTCCTCCGGCCCAAGGGACAAGCCCCGCAACGCGGACGAGCGGGCGCTAGCATGCCCGGCAGTTCCCGACTCAGCACCAGCAGCCGCGGCCGCCAGCGATGAGTTCTACCAAGGGCATGCTGCGCGCGGTCAACGAGATCGAGGCTCGCCGACAATTAAGCCTCCGGACAGCTTGCGACCTTTGAGTCACAAACAGTGGCCGGTTACGAGTTTCACGATGCACTATAGGAACTCGGCTGAGAATTTATTGAGAATTTTTGAGAATTGCCTGAGAATGGCCTGAGAATAACTGAGAATATCTGAGAATTTCTGAGAATATCTGAGAATATCTGAGAATTGGCTGAGAATAGCTGAGAATTTTTGAGAATAATCTGAGAATAAGGGGTGAGAATGGCCTGAGAATATACCTGAGAATAAAGGGACTTGGGGATCGAGAATAGTGCACAGGCTGAGAATATTGGGAAACTGAGAATATTGAGAAAACTGAGAATAACAAGGGACTGAGAATACTGAGAAAATGCAAACCATAGACCTTATGCTAGCAGCGGCAATCTGCCAGCATAAGAATCAGCATTGTTGCAAACAATGCTAGGAGGACACATTCTTTTATTATCAAAATAGTATGCCATATTGATGATGACAAATATTCACTGCATTTGCTGACCACCCCGCATTTGCTAGCTGGGCCCATGTATGTAATGGCCTCCCATTTCCCATCGGACCATGCTGAATTTCTCATCCAATGAATCTGCTACATTGGAAACATGGCTGTGTTTTTTGGCATTTTTGCATTCTACACAAGCCAATCGAACCTGGCATGCAGCGCCCCGCCGGGACGCTGCATGTCAGGGTCGATTGGCTCGTGTAGAATTCCAAAAATGCCAAAAAATACAGCCATGTTGCGGCAACCCATGGCAGTTATCCGAAATGGGACTACGAGTCCTTGCTCCAGGTGCGTTGGCGCTTCGCCGGTGTGCCGCTTTTCTGCTCCACAAACATATACGAAAATCAGGGAAATACAAGGGATGAAAATCATACAGTTCATACATTAGAAAGCAAGCAGTATAGCAGCAACAGCCGTAACTTTAAAAATCAAGAGATGTTCCAATGATACGTTATGAATGGGTGACATGGCTGTGAACAGCCTACGCAAAAATTCATGATATGCATGCAAAATACACGGCATGGGCAAACATATCTTGAGCTCCTTACTCGTCAATGATTCCCACTTTGTTGGCATCCCGAGCTTCTGCACCACAAAAACATCACATCCAGAAGGCTAGCATGAAGAAACGAGGAGCTAACCTATGTACCTGTGCACAAAACCCCTACCTTGCTTCCTTGACAATTCCTTGCCTACATAAATGTGGTGGGGTGGCATGCATAAATGGATGTGGTGGGGTGCCCCAATGAAAAATAATACCCATTCACTTTCCCACTGAAAAGTAAGGAACAATAACCTTACCTGCCTGCCCCCGGCCATATCAATCAAAAAATTAAATGAAAGATGCCTGCCGCCCCTAAAAAAAAAAAAAACTGATGCCTGCCCCCAACACCCAAAAAAGATTTACCCCCTGCAACCGCTCCCTTTGTATGATTGATGGAATAAATGATTAATGCCTCTGCATGCCCTCAACGAGCTCCCGCCGTTCACCGAGCTCGAGCTGAGCACCGCCGCCAAGCAACTCCGCTTCTATGCTGCCGTTGGACCTGACCAGCTCCCAGCCCCGGTGATTAAGCTGACGGCGCTCACGGGGTTTCTGCTTGACGTCTGCAACCGGATCCTGCTTGCCGACGCGCCGCCGATTCCTGAGTGGCAGCACAGCTACCGTATTATGCTGTACAAAAACAAAGGTTCCCCTGACGACCCCGCCAACTACAGAGGAGTCTGCATCCAGAGCGCCGCACTTAAGTTGTTCATGCGCATGATCCTCAACCGCCTTCGTTCTGCCCTCGACTGTCACCTTGGGGAAAGTCAAATGGGCTTCCGTCCTGGGCGCAACACGGTCATGGCCATCTTCGTCGCGCGTCGCCTCTTCGAGGAAATCGCTCTCCTGCAACCTGGTGAGTTTCCCGCCATCCTCATCTTCGTCGACTTCATCAAGGCTTTTGATTCTGTCCTCTGGGACGCTCTATGGGCTGTACTTGCTCGCGCTCGCGTCCCCACTCCCCTGATTACCGTCATCCGCACGCTGTATGAGGGGTCGACCACTTCGGTGCGCACTCAACACGGCATTACCCCGCCCTGCCCACTGCAGACCGGCGTCTGGCAGGGTTGCGTCCTGTCGCCGTACCTGTTTATTATTGTAGTGGATTATGTTATGCGCCAGGCACGTGCTCGCTTTGCTAGCATTGCAGGCCGTGCCCCTGGCCTAGCGATCACGAACGAGCTTGGGGAAGGGGGCCGACTAACAAGCAGAATTTACTAGCTGACCTCATTTATGCCGACGACATCACGCTCATCGAGAAGCCGGAGTCTGCCCAACTTTGGCTGGACTGCCTGGCTCTCGAGGCTCGGGCGGTTGGTCTAGAAATCAGCCCCAAAACGGAGGCCCTGGCCCTCGGCATGGCAGGGCCCCCACCCACACTCCGCCTCTTAGACGATGCCGAGGTCAACTACCCTCCTTCAGGCCGCTTCAAGCTGCTCGGCAGTTGGCTTCCCGACTGCGAGGACGACATGACGACACGGATCGGCATGGCGTGGGCGCACCTCCATGACCACCGCCGCTGGTGGAGCAACCCCGCCCTACCCCGGATCGTCAAGCGTGACCTCTTCAAGGTCGTCATTCTGACGATCCTGACCTACGGCGCCGAGACGTGGACACTGATGCAGGAGCTGGAGCAACGACTCGACGGCGCCGTCACCAAGATGCTGCGCAAGGCCCTTAACATCCCCTTTGGTTTGCACATTAGTAATGAGGATTTGTACGCTGATTTGCCCTATGTTTCCCACATTATTAGGCACAGGCGCCTGGGCCTAGCTAGCCGGGCACCTGGCCCGCACAGATCAGGTAGATACATCAGATAGACTAGCTGGCACCAAGCCCGCCCAGCCTGGGCGATATGTCCTCACCTGGCGTGCCCCCGGCCGCGCGCGGCAGGGTCGCCACCCGTGGACTTTTCGTGATAGACTCGGCATGGACATGTGCTACACTAGACGTGACGGGCTCACCCCCGGGCAGCCTCCTGGTTTGTCTGTAATATGGAGGCAGATGGTGCGCAAGGATAGATGGCAAGTAGTGATGAAGGAGACCACCCCCAAGCCTGTGGGGGCTCCGCTTGTGACCAAGTATGGCATTCATAGCGATTCGGGCCGCGGTGCCCACACCCCTGTAACTAGGACCTAGATAGCTTATACCATCCATTCCATCCCATGTTCCGCTCCCACTGAGGGCTTATGCTCACGTGACGCAGTCACGTGTCTATTAATTAATTAATTAAATGCCCTCATTGGAACAGGTATAGCAGATGTCACAAAGAATGCAACAACAAATTTCCCTTGCACACACATTCTTATGTAAACTAAAAAACAACACGAGTACTGTAACCGAAACCAAAATACCTTGAGTGGTGAGGACACCCCGGAAGAGCCCACACTGTCATCATCACTGTCTGAGTCATCACCAGCATGGCGCCCCATGGCTCTCTCTTGGCGCGTCCAGTCAACCTGCAAAGAAATGGAAACAAGATATCGGAAAACCATTTGATGGCGCTGAATACACAACTCTCACACAACATACTAGCACATTCATAAATTCATTTCATGCAGATCAACGACGATAAAAAAAAAAACCTCTGACAACCGCAACTCTGTGAGCACCTACCGATGTTGCTGTCATGTCGTGTGACTTGACATCGAGACATCAGCATTCCTTTGCCGCTGAACAAGGGCCTTTTGCCTCATGATCAACGCCTCCAGCCTTGCCAATTCCACCTCCGCTTCCGTCAGGGCTGGCGGCTCTGGTGGTTCAGCATCCCAGAAAGCAGGCTGCCGCATTGCAGGAAGTGGCGATGTGAAGTTGCACGGCAGCGCCCCCCCCCCTTAGGCAACGGCCCCATCGCCACCCTGGTCCTTAGAAAACCCCATGCTGTCCGCTTGGGCCTTGGCCTTGGCCTCCGCCTCCGCGCTTTGGCTTTGGCCTCCGCCTCCGCTTTGGCCTTGGCCTCCGCCTCCGCTTTGGCCTTGGCCTCCGCCTCCGCTTTGGCCTTGGCCTCCGCTTTGGCCTTGGCCTCCGCCTCCGCTTCGGCCTTGGCCTCCGCCTGCGCTTTGGCCTTGGCCTCCGCCTGCGCTTTGGCCTTGGCCTCCGCCTGTGCTTTGGCCTTGGCCTCCGGCTCGGCTTTGGAGTTCGCCTCCGCTTTGGCCTTGGCTTTGACCTCTGCTCCCCCCTCCGTCTCCGCCTCCCTCCCGTCCTCCGCCTCCTCCCCCTCACTGTCCCCACCCTCCTCCTCGTCTGCCATCCTCTTCTTCTTCTTTTCTTGCTTCTTTAGCTGACGCTCTTCCTCTGCCTTGACCTGGCACTTGGCGTACCACTGGCGGCGCTTGACTTTGCCGTAGTTGACGAGGTCATCCTGGACAACATTGTCCAGGACCACCCAGGCATGCAGCTCCTTGCTATCTCCACCCTGCGGCAAATTGTCCAGGGGAGCATTGTAGACAGCTGTCTGCCCGGAATAATCCACAAACTTGATTTCCCACAGACTTTTTTTTCCGTGGATTGTGCGCTTGTATCTTGCCGATCTCCCAAATGATCGAGCTCGGCTCGTCCGGCAGAACCAGAAGGTAGCGCTGGGCCACAAAAAGGCCAACCTCTGGTTGTGCCGGTGGATCCCGCACCGTGCCTTGGTAGAAAGCGCAGCAAGAAAATGTTGCAGGCCCAGGTCAAGAGGGGGGGAGCCTTCTGCCTGCTTGGCTGCCTTCTTGCCCCCTTTCTGGGCCGCCAGGTTGCCTGCCTTGTCGCCCGCCACCTCACTCGCCTTGCCGTCTGCCTTCTTTCCCCCCACCTCGCCCGCCTTCTTTCCCCCCACCTCACCCGCCTTCTTTCCCCCCGTCCCGGCCACCTTCTTTTCCGCCATCTCCCCCGCCGTCTCGCCCATCTTCTTTCCCACCTGGTCACCCTCACCCCCCTCCTTGCGGGCAGAATTTTCCACCTTCTTCACGGCCGGTACAAAAGCAGCCTTGGCAGATGGACCATCTTGGACTGCAATGAGGCACTCCTTCGCTTTGCTAGCAGCAAAGCCGGCTGCTGGCGGGAGTGGTGGCGTGATGAAAATAGTGGGCCCCGCGGCTGATTTCTGCATCAACGGCTGAGCTGGGGGCCCTGCGGTGGCCGCTGCAGCCCTCCGCATTTTCGCCTCTGCCAGCTCGCGCTCGAGCCTTTCGATGTGGTCGTCCTGCGTCGTTTGGATGTCCATCGGCTTGATCTCGTCGGTCTGCACAAGAGAGCATTGATACGAAATGAAGGGGAGTTAATGCTTCAGCGAGTACACTGAGGGGCCGGGTACACTGACGCATTGGTAGTTTCATTAAATAATTATGACACTGGCGGCGCTGGCCACCAGCAAACGATAAATAAAACAAAAGATTTTTGAATAGCAAAATTTACCTTGGCGGCATTCTCGAAAGCGACGATGTTCGTCAGGGAACTCAGAGGCTGCCGGCTGCTGCCGGTGGGCGAGTCGGCATTGACTGTGCTGACCCGCTCTTTCGCTTGTTTTTTCCTCATCTTCCGTGGGGGACCCTCATTGTCGTCATCGTCACTAGGACTCTTCACATCCTTGTCCTTGTGGTTTGAGAGGTATCGGGACCACTGCGCCTCAATGTACTGGGCGGCTGTCAACTGTGTCGGTTCGAGGGGCGGTTGCTTCCGATTTCCTGTCTTGAACTTTTCTAGACTGGCTGCATAAGTAGCTTTTGCAGCCTGAAACTCTGACGCTGCCAGCGCCCCAGCCCAAGGACAAACTACGAGCAAACGGGCAACGCAGGCCTGGAAATGGTTCTCGTCCTGGTATTTTCTAACAATCCCCGGCGCGAGATAACGCTCGCTCAGGACGGCGATCTGCCTCAGTGCGCAGCGTTGACCGATATTCTAGGGGACTGACGCAAACTTTGGGCTGCCCCTCCTCCAAGAACTTGTTCTGCAAGAATCGCTTCTTCACCTCGTCGGAAGCTACCTGTACAGGCTGCGGATGATGTTTGCCCATCCTAGAATCACCATCTCACGAGCACAGCATCAGAATCACCATCTCACGATCAAATCTCCTGTGTCAAATTTCAGAGCTTCCTGTTAACTTCCGGTGGAGGAGCAAGACGCGATGGAGGTTTTCAAACACCGCGCCTTTCCAAGTTCTTGGTCGTTTGCAGTTGCCTTGGTTGGCTGTTGGCAGTTGGCGCGGCCACTGCCAACAGCAGGCGCAACGTGCAAGGAATCTTGCACTGCGAAAATCGGACGGCCAAAAAAAGCTCACCGCGCCGGAAATTCGAAATTGCGCCAAAAGTGGTCCCTGGGCACATGCAGCGGCTGACGCAATTGCCTGGAGGGAATCGGATTCGGAACCTTTGGTACCTTCGCAACCGTCAGTCGCTCAAGGTCACTATCTTACAGCGCGTGCTATCCAACGGTTACTTATTCCCACGCCTGTTTCGTAACTGTGAAGAAATCATTTTGATTTGAAAAAACTAATACCATTGAAGCACCCCAGTTCATCACTTGTGAAAGCGAAGCCCCCCCTTGCAGTGCCTATAGCCACTTTAGCATGGCTGAGCGCTGCGCATCAGAAAGGTGTTCGCCAATAGCCCAGGGGTGCGTATCCGCGGGATCACCCACAGCTACCGCATGTGTGCCTCAAGATGCGGCGCCCTAGCCGCATCGTCGTGGAACAAGGAAAAGGCTGCCACACCTGGTGTGACACCCACCGCCGGAGCCTCGCGTGCCGCACGGTGTATTACCCGATGCAGCGTGGGCTCGCCGGCCAGCACGGTGCTGGTCAGCAGGGCGGTCATGAGAATGATAGTCCACACCTGTCGCAGACGCCACCCCCATGCTGATGAAGTCCCCGTCGCTGCAGGGCGCTTCAGTTTGGCTGCGCGCGCCTCAACAGTGAGGCGGATTGGCTGGGGACGCCCCCCCAGACTGGCGCACGGCAACCGATGCAAGCAGCACATACCCGACCTGCAACACCGACATAGCCTGGCCTATCAAAGACCAGCGCTCACTCTCGAGCACACCCGGCAGCGCCGAGGCCCCGACATGAAAACCCATACTGGCCTCACGAAATTCTGCGGGTGGCTGCACCAACAGACCGGTGGTAGTGTCCCAAACGAGACCCTTACCCCGATCACCGTATGCTGTCCGGACCCTTGGTAACTGACCAGGGTCGGCAGTGCACACATGGGGCTCCCGACCCGGTTGACGCGTGCATACGGTGGGCGATCCTCGCTATCCACCTTCTGCGTGACTAGGTGGGAAGGCAATGCTACCGGCCTCCGCAGACACACTCGGATGCTGCCTTGCTACGGCCCCCAAGACTGCCTGCACACCGGTCGCACACGCCACGTTGGTCTAATAGGCACGCAAACGATGCGTGAGCCCACCCAGCCCTGCGTTGTCACACACGATGGGCTCCCCCAGGAGTGCCACGATTGTAGCCCAGTCCTCCCGCACCGCCTGATGTGGGCTGTCACCCGCCACAACGTTCTCAAACAGATACGCAGGCGGATGGGGCTGACGCGACTGCAACAGTCCCACCACACGCAACAGTTCCCAGAACAGCGCGCTACGCGGATCGGCTAGCCCCCGCCCTTGCCCTGCCTGGCTCAGGCCCTGGCACTCCCAACCCGCAATTACCAAGTCGATGGCATGATGCCTGCGCAACAACTGCTGCACCTGCACCTCACCGATGGCTCGGATATCTTGAGGACATTCCCCAAACGGGTCACGCCATGCTGATGGCGGAAACTGCGCGGGATACTCTCGCGACAACACGCCACAGTGACTGAAGTACACCTGACGCGCCTTGTGCGATGGCTCTACCGCGATGAGTTTACGGCACACGCCGCCTGCGGCCAAAAAGCCTGCAATGCCCCCTCCGATCCCCGCAAACAGTTCCAACACTACCGCACCCTTGGCAAAATCAGGGGCCTGCGGTAAGATTGCAGCAGAAAAATTACCTTGGGCCTCCGAGACACCCGGTTGCACCAAAGTGAGGCCATGGCTGGCCATCTGAGGAATGGTGACGACGGCTTCAGTCACCCGCTTGCGCATAGCCAGCTGCCGCGTGGACGTCACAGCATCCAGCGACCACTGCGTGCGCATCTTGGCAATGCTCGCCGTTGGCTGAGGCAGCACCGTCCGATGCTTGTCCCACGCCGATGAGCCCGCCGCCCATACCTCCACCATGCTGACCTCCACCACGCCCGCAGCCGCTGAAGGGTTGAGGCGTGCAGCCCCGGCTGAAGAACTGAAGCATGAGACCGGCACACTGGCCCGCTTCAGGCCAGCCCCATCCCAATCAGGGATGTAAGATGCCTCCTCCGCCCTATAGTCCACCTGAACCATGGCGCGAGCAAGGACATCCACCCCGAGTAGTGCGGAATATCCACACTTGTTGACCACCAGCGCATACGCGGACACGGTGGTCATGCTAGAGGCGCGCAACGGATTGAAAATCACGTTGACTTTAACCGCCGTCATAGCGTACGTACGGCTTACTAGCCGGACCCTGCCAACCTGACACAGACACGGGGCTTTCCCCTAAGCCACCGTTCTCGTAGGTCAGGTTCAGCATGGTGGCCAAGTCTATGCTGATGACTAGCGGCTGAGCACCGCTATCAAGCTTGACTGCGCCAACCAACGGACATGTCACCATGTCGCTCCATACATCTCCACAGGCTCCAACTGCTTGGAACGCTATGGAAGGCTCACCATTGGGGTATGGAACCACCGTGGGAACCTGGGGAACTGCACTAGTGCGCTGCTGGCTACTTGTGCTGACCACTCCCGCTTGCACCACGGGCACTGCGGCTTCTACCGGCTGACGCCCGTAGGTGACGGACTCAGAATTGCGCAAGGTGCGCACATCATGCCCATCTGCGAACAACTGGATCTCGGACACAACCGACCCCAGCCACTCAACCCCCTTCTGCCCGAAGGTGTCGACCACCTGCCGTGCTGAAAACATGGGTACGTCCACGGCATTGGGTACACAGGCGCCAATCGCCTACGCTGCATGCTCCAGCCCAGCAGGGTTCGCATGCTCAAAAGCAGATTGCACCCCAGCCAGCGGCATAGAAAAGGACGCGGGCAACTGCCCGGCAGGCAACATGGGTGCCTGCTGAAAAGAAAGCGGGCTGCATGCCTGCTTGCCTTTGGTAGCCTCCGCAGCATTGATCTCGACGTCACCCGGCATGGGCGCCCAGAATGGGTCCTCCCGGTACACCGTCGCGAATTGGTTGGGGGGCGCCGTCGCCTCCTCACCATGCTTGATGGCAGCCACCTGGGCTTCCATCGAGTCGGTCTTGCCCGCCATCTCGGCGAAGTGGACCGTCTTGATGCCGGCGGCTGGACACTTGTTCATCAGGTGCCACTTCGTGTCTGACCCATGCGGCTTCGTGCAGCGGCTTGGACACTCGCGACTAAGGTGCCCATGATTCCTTGTCGCAAAGGTAACATTTACCGCGTGACGGGGTGGGTGCGCCCAGCGCGCCTTGCACGCCCGGCCTGCGCCTCCTGAGTCCCATCCGATGTCGGCGAACGACCGCCTCCGCCTCGACCACCACCGCGACCCCGACCACCGTAGCCACTGCCGCCGCCACCACGACTGACACCGCCGCTGCCACCCTGACCGACACCGCCGCTGCCACCCTGACCGCCACCGCCGCTGCCCCCGTGACCGGCGTTGCCACCACCCTGACTGCCGACATATTCACCGCGCCCCGCACCAGGCAGCCGCTGGCCACCCTTGACCGCGATGGCCTTCTCCATCTCAGCCATCTTCTTGCGCATCTCAGCCAGCTCAGACGAGATACCCTTCTCGCCTTCCGCACGCTTCCTGAGCAGCCGCTTGAATGCTGCACAGAGAGTCACCAAAGTCCACTCCCCACCGGGCGGCTCCGGAAGATCGATGGCCAGCAGGGGCACTGCACTCCGCCATAATCGGCAAGCCTTGGTCTGCGTATAATCAGGCACTTTGCCCGCAAACGCGAGGAGCCGGTCAAGGGAGAAAGCCGGATTCTCACCCTCTCATCATGGGACAGGTCCTCGCCCACCCCACAGTGCATGCAGTTAAGGCAGGCACGTCAGCTCAGCTCATTTGGGTTTTACCAAATTAAGCTGAGTGGCCAGCCGCCATGGTGGCGCCGGAGATTGTGGCACGCAGACGCGACATGACATCAATCATCGCATCTCGATCACTTGCCTGGCACGCTTTACGTACGTCAGTACCGAGCCCTGTGGCGCAAGCCCCTGCAGCCGGCAAGCTCGAGAAGCAGGACCCGACCTGCATTCAAGCCTCAAGGTCCTGGTCAGTCCCGGTTCTCACAGCCGAGACGTGGAGGCCGAGTCACAGCAGCCGACCTCAAGAAAAAGCTGGACGGCGCGGTTACCAACGGCACATCTGAACCCTGTGATGCCAGATCTCCTTTGCGGCCGTTCCGAGCTTGCCACTCGCTTCATGGTCCCCACCGTCGCGTTGCTACAGTATACATGATGTTTTCTGGCATTCATGCAGTTTGGATTACGCTGCACATTTAGAAATGACACTGATTTTTGCATATTATTTGCCCCGTGTGCAACTCTTGGACCGGTTTGGAAACATGGCATGGCTATCGTAATGACGCCCACACCGAGGCCCTGGCCACACAGAGTCCCACCAAAGATAGCGGCGCAGACGGCCACCATCGCATCCCAGCCCCCCCGGCAGGATGCTGGCGACCTCCCGCCGCTCTCCTATTATGCGGACCTGCTGCGGTCAGCGACCCGCGCCTCAACCACTGACGCCAATCGACACGAAACTCCAGGAGCTGGAGGATCACCGCCAGGCCGAACAACGGGATGCCACCGACCGCGCTCGCCGCGAGTGCCGAGTGGTGCTGCGTCGTTTCTCCCAGAAGCCAGGTGAATGAGACGTCAACCACCCTTGCCGACGAGCTCAAGGACCAGCTCAGCTCACCCTCATGGCCTGGGACTGTAGGTGAGGTAGAACTGCGCGGGTGCCACCGGGCCTTCCCCACTCACGTGACAAGGCGGCTCCCCCACGGCCCCACCAGTCCTGATCACCTTCCCCTCCCCTGATGATGAGGACAAGCAGCGGTTCCTTTCTCGTCGCAAGAGGTTGCACAACCTCACCTGGACGCTGGACGACGACCTGACCCCCGCTCAGCAGCAGACGACCTGTGGCCTGAATACCTCCGCCACAAGCAGGACCCCCGGAAGCCCAAGGTGTATACTGGAGGGGCGGGGACCTGATGATCAACCACGTACAAGATGTGGACGCCCCCAGCGAGCTAGAATAGACCTAGCTTGTATGCAATCATTGGTAGTCACTGCCGCCATGGCAGCCATGCCTAGAATGTTTGCCTACGAAGCCGTGCCACAATACCTTGTCACGTGCACCGCTAACGCACGGTACACAACCAGCCACCATAGCCTTATAGCTTAGCCCTTGTAGACGGCTTGTACAGCCGCCAGCCATGCTACGTCCTGGCTGTGATTAGCTTACTTGCCCTCGCTCCTTGTTATGAATTATGCTCACACAGGTCTTATTGCACCCACAGAACTTGCCGGAATCATCGTCTACTACTATTGTGTCCGATTGCTGCACTGTGGCATGCCTCTGATCGACATGAAGGAGAAAGGGGGTCTCTGCCCTTTCTCCCTGTTGTGTACATACAGGGATAAAAAGCACTCCGGTGCTCCGTGACTCCCCAACGGGATCGAGCATGAGTTTAATTAATTAATTAATTAATTAGTTTTAGTTAATGACGAACTAGCTAGACCTTTTCAGTGGTTTTCCATTTGCGGGTATTTCCTCGTAAATGGTGGGAGAGCGATCTCAGCTTGATGGTGCTCACCACTAGACACTCCCAGCCGGCCAGTTAGGCTCGAAACACACGCCCTGATTATCAGGGATCGTCAAGCAAGCTGCTTCCGGCCCCACCATAGATCTAGGTCGTCTAGCGATCGCTCTTCGCGTAAGCCAGCCATAGTTTTAATGAACAAGGCTCTCCATTTACATCCATGTTCATCATCCTGAACGACTTGAAAACGCGGAAAAGATAATGGCAGGCTCGAGATACCATTAATTAATTAATGTTCCCCTCCCACTGATCGAGGACTTCTGCTCATGTGACGCAGTCTATTAATTAGGTAAACTCGTGCTCCCGTTGGGGAGTCACGGAGCATTAACCCCGATGGATGGATGGATGCATGGGAACATGCAATCTTACCGGTCTGTTCTATCTAGTTACAAACAATCTTACTGGTCTTTATCTAGTGTATCAGCCAGACCCTAAGGGCCTTGCCTAGCATGCTTCGAGCTACCATGGTCCGGATTCTCCAGATTTCTGGCCTGCCATTAATTAATTAGGAACATAACTCCGTTGGGAGTATATATGTAGCACATACATGTCGCGTCCCTAGACTGTGGCCGGACTGCAAAAGATCTAGCCATACATAGCCCTGAGAAGGGGCATATGGCTTTTAATACACTCTTGGCTACTTCCTGCAGGTGGGGGAATGTAAACAACCACAGCTACTCTGGGTGCACAAAGTGCACCTGCCCACCACTGTATTCAGGCACATATAGGGGGCCTGCCATGCTTGTCTATTTGATATTAGATTGGTTGAGTATTTTAGTTTTCGGCTAGGAGGCGTGGTCGCCTGTGCATGACGGGCAAGAGGTTTTCAGCCGTGGGCAACCAAGCTCACATCTTGTCGCCGACGGGGCTAGTCCGGCGAGTGGGCTCGTGAACTGGCACTCCTGGTAACACACTACACCATCGAGCTAGTCATGGCTGCACCGCCTCTGAGGCCGAGATGAAATCTCGGCGAAAACCACATTTCCATCGGAATCGTTTCAGCCGGTGGCACTCCGCGTTGCCTCACCCTCGTTTTCAGGAGATCATGCTCATCGTTCCTGCATTTCCCTCTTCCACGCAGGTTGTGGCTTTTTCGCAAGCCACGAATGTACCAGGGGATGGGACACTTTGGCTGCCTTAATTAATGCCTACACATTCAATACAATTATATCTCCTCCCACTAGGTTCCGTCCAAGCCTATTTTATTAGGGTTCTTTATTAATTGGACAGTTAATTAGCCGTAACATATACTGCCGCCGGACTAGAGCTGTAATTAGCTACGCCTCCTTTTCAATTGGTTGGTCTACGGGGTCCGCACATGTTGGTGCTCTTACTAGCATACGTTACGTAGGCCTATAGCTAGGCCCGGCGCTGATCTGTAGGGCCGGTTAGCAGGGCTGAGCCATGTTGTGGGCCAAACCTTAGTCTAGGGCACTTTTTATTTCTCTCTCAGGGAGGCCTATCATAGCTGCTATCGCCTAGTAACATGTATGGTCACTATTAAACCTCAGGCTGCATGAGGCTGTGGCTCCTTCTAAACCCTTTACCAACACATATACACCAGCCTCGCGTTTCGATCTCCTTTTGTGTCAGTAGAGAACCGTGGGCCTATAGGAAAGTATGACCCTGCACATCCTCCTAAGCCCTTTCTCTTCCCCTTTCTGCAAATATCCCTGAATTAGAAGTCAAGTCGGATCAAAGTTGGCTCTTTTTTTTAGCAAATTAGCAAATTAGCAAATTAGCAAATTAGCAAATTAGCAAATTAGCAAATTAGCAAATTAGCAAATTAGCAAATTAGCAAATTAGCAAATTAGCAAATTAGCAAATTCGCAAATTAGCAAATTAGCAAATTAGCAAATTAGCAAATTAGCAAATTAGCAAATTAGCAAATTAGCAAATTAGCAAATTAGCAAGTTAGCAAATTAGCGGAGGACGGGGGCCGAGATTAATTAAGAGGTACCTTGAAATTAAATATAAGAGGCATGCCTCTATCGAGATATATGTTTGGAGGCGAGTTTCTAGTGGCGTTAATTTTTAGTCTTGCATACGACAACATGTCAAGGGTGACGGAAAGTACTGAAGTCGCATAGACATTTCTACTTTCTAGATCGATCATCGATTGCGCATATATAATTTCGACGGTTAAAAGGAAGAGATGCGATCGACTGGTAGTACTGTACGACGGTGTCAAGGACGGAATTTCCGGTGAGCGATGCGGGCTTTGCATCTCACGTTGTACATCCATGGAAAAGAGCCCTTGCGTCGCGCTGTGCTGTGGCGAACTTATTCTCCGCTGTCGGATTGTACCGTCGATGAGCGTCGATGAACCCAATGCAAGCCATGTGACGAAAAGAAGTAGAAAATGGCGCGGCGGCAACAGAGGGTGAGTTTGGTAAGTTACGGAACTTGTAGCCCGGCGACTCCGCGTCAAGCAGTCCGCAGGTAGTCCGCCGGCGTCACTAAAGTGACAATTTTGTTAATTTGTTAACTGGGGACAACCTAGTCGGGGTAAAATTGGTAGTCTACCCCGCATCCGTTTTTTTTACCTTGCTGAATATTATGCTCCTGACTCTAAGAAGATCAACTGCATGCGAGCGCGAGGCGCGCCGTTAGGCGCGCGGCCGCCGAACGCGGCCTCTGAGCGCAGAGAAGGAGCACGATACTTAACTTTCACGGTCCCGACGGAAGGAATTCCAGGCGCCGGCCAATTTCAGCAAGGGACGGAAGGAACTTCAGGCTACGGGCGACGGGCGAGGGGCAACCACCAAAGACTACTAGCAACAGACAATTTCAGCGAGGGACGGAAGGAATTTCAGCGGCGACGGGTGACGGGCGACTACTAAGCAACGAGCAATTTCAGAGAGGGACAGAAGGCATTGCAGAAACGGGCCACAGGCTGCAACTAGCCGCGGGCAACAAATATCAGCACAACATTATCGCAAGCCAACCCCCTTTCAGGGTCCCAAAACCACCTGGCAGGGTGCCAAAATACTAATATTTACCCCCTGAAAAGGCTTTCTCACTACCTGAGGGAGACCCAGCCAAAACCCCGGCTCAGACCCTGAGAAACCCACACCCCGCCCTGGTTATTAGCCAGGGGGTGGGGATATTTTCTCCCCACCCCATGCCACGGTTTTTCGAGGGCCCTATCGAAGCGCCCTCCGAGCCCCTGCGCTACCGTTCCCGCCAACAGCCCGGTGGGGCCGAGACTGGCTCCGGCTAAGAACGGGAGGGCGGAGAGGAGTTTCGTGTAGGCGCCGACGTAATCCCCTTCCCGGTGGGCGTTGAACCGGTCCACGGCGCCCAGCCCCTTCGAGATCCCTCCCCACGAAAAGTCGCTAAGTCTGGGCACGCCCCATTCGGGGAGTTTCCCCTGCACGAGCCCGCCCAGATTGCGGAGGGCGCCGGGGACGATATTCATCACGTCGCCGGGGATCCCGGCGACCGCCGGGATGGCGGCGGCGCCCAGAGAGAGGTAGTTGGCGAGTCTCGGGCTCGTCTTGGCTACACGATCGTATACGGGGTTGAAAACCCCGGCGATCCTTTCGTTCCACTTCTGCTTGCCGCTCGTGACAGGTGGTTCGGGACGCCAGGCCTTCTCGGGTTTGGGCGGGCCTGACCCCTCCATGTTCAAAGGGCTGATGATGGCGTTCACGAAATCGCGGTAGTCCAACTTGTCGGGGATGAACAGCACGTCTCCTGGGGACATTGTCATCGGGGAGACGTGCGGGTTGGCCACCACGATGTCCTCGGGCGGCACCTCGAACTTGGCCCCGATCTTCGCCCACGTGTCCCCCTCTTGGACGGTGTACCTGGTCTTGCTGTCGACGACTCGATTGGTGTAGGCCCCGCGCTCCTGTTCGACCCAGAAGGGCTTCATGTTGCGATCGTACGCCTCGTTGAGGATGGCGTCGTAGTCGTCAGCGTTCCCGGGCATCACGGGGACGGTCTTCGTGAGCGCCGCCTTGTCTTGGGTATGCAAGAACTCCTTCAATATGGCCCTCAGATCCGACTCCATGTATTATACTAGGGAGACAAATTTATGCCCGTCACTCTTCCTCGATCACCAGCTTCACCCTCGCCTTCTTTCCGCCGATGAGCATGACCTTCTCGATGACGGTGTGCGTCTTGTCCTCCCTGGCCTGCTGCTCGCTCGCGCCATCCCCATGACCTTGGATAGAATCTGGAAGACCTCGTCGTCGTCCGGGATGATGAACGCCTCCTCGCCGCCAACGAGAGGGGGGGCGGCGTGGTGCCCCTCCTCCTCGTGGTGCTCTTCCTCGTCCTCCTCGTCTTCTCCCTCGTCTTCTTCCTCGTCGCTATCCGTGTCGTCCCGCTTGCTAAAGACGACCTCGTGGTCGTTGTTGAGCGCGACCACGTAGCCCTTCTTCAACCCGGCCATGACGATGTCCGCGAGGTCCTCGTCTTCGCGCGCGGACTCTGTCACGCACTCCATCACGAGGTCCACGAGGTCCTTCTCCTTCCCCGAGGCGCACTGGGTCTTAGGAACGGAACAAAAGGCGCGGAACATGGTCGAGATGGTATAGCATGGTAGGGACACATTTTCTTTTTGCGCGTACGAACGCGACACGATAATTTCCCGTCCATTGGTAGAGACTCGACCATGGCGGACATAAACACGAAGAACTTGACCACGAACGTTTTGAGCGTGAAGCGGAAGCTGCGGTTCGAGGCGACGGGGGAGACGATGTCCCGCGTGAACCCGCTGGACGTGGGCAACCACCGGATATACATCACGATGGTCAGCGACGGGCCGAACTCGCCGCCGTACCCGACCCTCTTTTTCCTGGAGAAGGGCGGCGATCACCCTATATTAGACGACTCGGACCCCAACTTCAACGGGTACACGTATCTCGGGAGCATCGCGTACGGCGGCGACTGAGACGGACAAACGTCCACCGCGTCCGCGCCTACCGGTTCGAGTATATCGTTCGCCTGCTGTAAAGGGATGGAGTTCCGCACCGTCCAGGGCTCGTCCATCAAGCTGCTGGTGGAGGCTCTCAAGGAGCTGAGCAACGACGTGAACATCCGGTTCGACGCGGAGGGCGTGCACATCACCGCGATGGATGGGTGCCACGTGGCGCTGTTCCACGTGCACCTGGAGGCGGGCAAGATCGAGGAGTACACGTGCGCCCAGTCCTTCACGGTGGGCGTGAGCTTGCTGAACCTGTACAAGCTGCTGAAGAACGTCTCCACGAACGACGAGCTGGAGCTGAAATTGTCCAAGGAGAACACGGACGTGATGGAGATCAACATCACCAACAAGGTGAAGAAGACGCGGTGGTGCTACTCGATGAAGCTGCTGGACATCGACGAGAGCAGCCTGGAGGTGCCCGAGAAGGAGTACATGACGGTGATCACGATGGTGAGCACGGAGTTCCAGAAGATCTGCCGCGACCTGTCCGTGGTGTCGGAGACGGTGACGATCCGGTGCACGGGGCGCGAGATCACGATGTCGTGCTCGGGGGACATCGGCGACTGCTGCCTGGAGATAGGGGAGGAGTTCCCGGAGATGAGCGTGGACGTGGGCGAGGACGCGAGCATATGCGAGCAGTTCTCGCTGCGGTACCTGTGCACCTTCTCCAAGGCCTCGGGGCTCTGCAACAGCGTGCAGCTGTACATGAGCCACGAGTACCCGATCATCGTGAAGTACAAGGTGGGCGATCTGGGCGTCCTCCTATTCGCGCTGGCCCCGAAGATGAAGGACGAGGACATGGACGCGGAATAATTTCTCGCGGATCATTAAACGCCATGATAAAGCGCACGCGCGGCCGTGACCTCTCGTACAAGACGGTGGCGTACGACTACATCGAGAAGGACGTGCAGTACGTCAAGGAGAAGACGCGCGACTTGAAGACGCTCCAGGGGACGCTGTTCGCGGAGAACTGCGTGTTCTTGGACGAGTTCAGCATGCAGATGAACGCGGCCCCTCGTCGAGCGTGGGCGAAGGAGGGGGAGCAGCCTCGACTCCGCCGCCGCGAGCAGACGGACACGAAGACGATCGTGTGGGCGGCGATGAAGTGGCCCAAGGACGACAACAAGCCCTCCTTTTTCATCCGCATCTTCCCCCCCGTCCCCGCGCGAATCGGGAACCACATGCCGGCCACCAACAAGCCGGAGGAGGAGCTGTGCGAGACCCTGAGGGACCAGGGGTGGTGGGAGGGGGTGATGACGGTCGTGGGGGACATGTGCAGACAGATCGTGGGGGAGCAGAGCGGGGTGCGGCTCTTCGTGATGCAGCCGACTCTTCAACTGGCGTCCAAGCCGGCCGGCCGGGGGGCGGGCTCTACGAGTGGTTCGTGAGCGGGAGGAGGCCGAGGGAAAAAAAGCCCTGCCCCTCTCTGCCGAAGACGTTCGGGGACGTCACACCGAGCGGCCATCCAGCCGTCAACGGGCGAGAGGTCTACAAGTACACCCCCAACGAGTCCGACATCTGGTGCGAGAGGATGCGCGCCCTGTACTGGGATCAGCTGCCCGACGAGACCCCCATCGCGTCGTTCGTCGACATCTTCAAGAGCGACCAGGAGAAGGTGCTCTTCATCCTGCGGCTGGCGGCGTACGACTTCGCCATCCGCCAGCACGTGAACGAGCACAACTACAAGGTCGACAATCGCACCTACGGCGAACCCTCCCCCAACACCTGGTTGGGGCGCGGCAACGACCGCGCGTTCGACGTGTCGGACGTGCTCCAGCCCACGAAGGACTTGGCTCGCTCCCACAGGCTCATGGCGTACGACGACACGGTCGGGCGCTTCGATTACGAAGAGGACTTCGAGGACAGCATCCAGCTCATGCTCGAGTTCCTGTACGACAAACTCAAGAACTCGGATCTTCTGCAGATCTACCAGGTCCTGTTTGAGCCGCAACTGAGTCAGGAGAGTTTCGCGATCTCCAATGAAATAGAGAAACAGCTCGTGAACCCTCTGCAGCCCCTTTATTCGAGAGAATACCACGACGCGGTGAAATCGAGGACCAGGGCGGACGCGGACAGACGGGAGAATCTGAAGCAGAGGGACATGGCCCTGCCTCGAGCCATCTACGCGGCCTTGAACTTCTCCACCCAGAAAACATCCCAGAAATCCGAACTGACGGCCACGGAGATCGCGGTCCAGGTCTGGAAAATGGTGCATTACTGCAAGGGCGACAAGGACAAGCTGTACGAGAACCTGAACACGGTCCTCCCGTCTGTCCAGGAGACGGGGGAGGAGTACGCGTACGGAGAGAGGGGACAGAAGGACAAATACTACAACGGAGATTCGTTCCCGGACAAAACCCATTATGGACCGTCCATTATGGACAAGCCTTTCGCGGTGCCTGAAGACCTGTTTGTCCTCAGTCCCCGGACACCGGTTCTGGGTGCTTCCGCCCCGGACACTGTTGCCGTCACTTTCGACTACGTGTCCCAGAGCGTCCTCGACGACACGTACGGAACCAACGGCGTGATAACGAACAAAGTGTCCGCAAGCGCGCGATTCAATGCTCCAGACTTTTATACCCAGCCCTCGACATACGTGAACGGAGGCGGGGCTCTCACAGCGAGCTTGGCCAACGACAGCAACGGAGAGCGAAAGATATTGAGGATTGTTTTGACCGCAGCCGTGCCCGACGGAGCGTATCAGGCACAGTTTGAGGTTTACATAACGTCTTCAGCTGTACGAAACGCCCTCGCCCTCGGATGCGAATCAAAACACCAGCAATGGGACATGGATCTCCGCACCGAGGATACGCTGAATCTCCAACAGTACACGGTCACGTTGACGTCCGCTGACGTGGCTCAGTTCTCGCTCACTTTCGACAAAGACATCGCGGCCCTGGGTCAGGAGTTTACCGCAACGTTGCAGTCGGCACTCTCGGCGCGCGTGGACGCATCCTCACACCAGTGGCAGGCGTACGACGCGAGCAAGTGGGAGGTGGTAGCAAATCCCGCACCCGAGCTGACCGCTACTAAGACCCTCCAGTTCAGGGTAGACTTTCGCAAGATCAAGACCGCCCCGCTAGACAGCGGAATCAAGGGGGTCCTTCTATCCCTGGCCCCTGGTGCCCTGTTTGCCACCGTCAACAACTCCCAAGGGCAGCCGATGACCACTCACCCCGTCACCAAGATGGTGGGGACTCCGTTAACATTTACCGCCCCCACCAACCGACCCCTTCTTAGCGATGCGCTCGTCGCTTTCAACAACGCGGATTGGCAGAACAACGGGTACCTCTACGTGGTGTTTAACTACACCCGCGCCATGCAGGCGGGCTCCGGACACGCGTACGCGGACGTGGTGGTAGACACTCTTTCAGGGTCCGTTACGGGATCCGAACTGGTCGGGTCCATAACTACGACCGACCCGACGCCGACAACGTACGCTAATTCGCCCACTCAGCGAGTCATGCGGTACAACCTCACCGCCGCCATCGCCGCGTTGGGCAGCGCAAACGCGGCCCGGCTCACCCTCAGAGTGACTCCGCGTCATGACTTGACACCCGCCGATACCTACGGCATCACCATGCAGGCATGGACAGGGGCACCAATATCGAGGAGCACCGATCTGCCCACGGAGTCCACGGCGTACGTGGTCGAAGGAGTCACGGTAACTCGCGATCTTTACAGGTCCGGTGGGCAGAGTTCGGTAACGACCCCCAACGTCAGTTCCTTCGATCTGCGGATCCAGTTTTCCACGCGATTCGCGGTTTTGGCTGCCGACTTGGCAGACGTTAGCAGTCTGCTCGGATTCCGAAACGTGAGCGGGTCGAGCACGGCGAATAAAGGCATAGTCGTCGAGTACTCCCAGACCCCCCTTCTCCCTCTCCTGGTGCAGTACAAGGCAAAGGATCCGAACAACATGTACCTTGACATAGTCGTGACACCGTGGGTGCGGAACACTCGCGATGGTGGCAAAGTCGAAAATTTCCCCCCTCCAAGCGTGGACGCAAAATTCAAGGTGACCATCGCGGCGAACAGGTTCCGGCCCAGCCAGGCGACGAGTAGGTATTTTGCGGGAACATCTTTTGAGGTCTCCCCCTACACCGCGGAAAATGACGCCGCCTTAATGCCCTTCGGCTTCCTGGTACCTGACGATAAAAACGTGGTCGCCAGTACCGGCTCGATTGAGACGCCGACAAACACACTTCAAGTCGATATACCTTATGTGAGGGGTATCAGCGATACTTCCACGTGGATATCGCAGAACGTTATCCCCGTTCTATCCTTCTGGACCCAAACAGACAATGCCGGGAAACCAGTGAACGAACAAAGTATCGGAGAAAACCACGGGGTCGTAAGCGTTACGAGAGCCACCACCACAAAGATAAGAATCAAATTACTCATCACGACGACGTTGCTACCGAACCAAGGCAGCATCAAATTCACCGTTCCGGACTTCGCATTCAGCGACACGTTCAACGTTGGAAATGGGCTGTTCGAGGTCGGTAGGGTCTCCACCCCGTACAGTTATGTTACGAGCTACAACCGAATCCCGACACAATCCGTCCTGGTCACACTGGACCCGGGATACCCGAACGTTTCCAACCCTCACGAGTTAAGATTCACGGTCACGTTCGCTATCGCTCCTGAGGGGTTTACCGCGAACCCCCAGTCATCCACCGAGACCGTCATAGACTCGGGGTCCGCGGGGTGGAGCGCGCTGGTGAAGGAGCACGTGCCGAAGACGCCTCCTTCCGGGGAGTACGAACCGTACACGCGTACCGCCAACGTTCGGTTCGTCTCTAGCGCCGGTGACAAGAGTTTCACGTACTCGGCCAAACTGTCCGCGTCGAACTGGAGCGGGCAGACAGGGTCGCAGATACAGGTCGCGTTCCAGTGGTCGTCGTTCCAGGTGTCCAGCGAGCGCGCGGAGTTCCCGAGCGCTGTCTCCGACGTGATCGCGACTACTTCCGGGTTCGCAGTGCGAGCGATCGCTATTGACGAGGTGGAAGGGGAGGACGATCAGATCGAGGTCACCTTTTCTCTCCGCGGATCTCTCACCCATTACAACAACGCCCCACGTACGGATGGGCCTCATGACGTCAATTTTGTCACAAAAGCGACTATACTCAATGACTTCGAAACGTCGCGCCCCCCCTCACCGGCTGGTCACTGTCCTACATCGCAAACTCGACCTATCTGTACGCAAGCGAGATGGTGGCTCGGTACCGCGTCGTTCCATTTTTTGCCCTCCCGAGCGGCGGCCTCGAAAACCCGACCAAACTGGCTATCAAGTTTGAAACAAAAACCAATTATTTCAGCCACCAGTTTGGAGACGTGGGTCTCTCACTGTCCTTGTTCATCGACGCGGCGATCGACACACAGCAGATCACTCTCCCAAACCTCCTCAACTTTATCACACCCACACTCAGTCACTATTCCGGCAGTCAGATCAAAGTGACTCTGAAGTTCTCTTCTGCTCCCAAATCGGACGATGACACGCTACTGAAAACCGACCCTCAACTGTTCTTCTACACAAATTATTTAATACACTCGTACAACACTGATCAGATATCCGTGCCAAATCACACCGGGCTACCAGTGTTTTTGGGATACGGTACACTTAACGGGCAGCAGGATAACACGACGTTCGAGTATTCCGTTCAACCACCGATAGGTTTAATCTCTCCACTTTATGACATCGAGGCAGGAATCAACATAACCCCTGTTTATAGTTCTTTGGTTGGGCGGGTGATACGGACACAAAACGATGCCCCGTTCGTGTGGCCGCCAACTAAAAACAGATTTACCAGCCAACTCATCGTGGATGGTGTCAGCTTTCTCTACACGCCCACGCTGACACCCCGCATTTACATCCAACAATCCACATCCAATGCGAAGGAGTTTATAGTCACGTTCGACTTCTCCTTTTGTCATCGATTGCCCACTGTCGACGTCGTCGAGAGCGACTTCACGTTATTTGGCTACACGTTGACGGATGTGACCACGGACCCTGACACCTGGTCCTGGGTCCCGGCCACTCACGAGTTGGTTTCTTTCACGAGAGGCGCACCCGGATCCATGGTCTGGACGGCGGTCGCGCGCATCACCGAATACCCCAAGGATCGTGTGGCACCTATGGCGTCCATAATGCAGGACATTTTCCAAGACTCCGCGGGAGTTAAAAATTATGCCACGGATTCCGATAAATGGCAAGAACTGCGACTTTTCATCATACCTCCTATGTGGAGATGGAAATTTTGGGTACAGACATCCAGGCTTCAAAACGTGATGTCGACCCCCATCATTTTAGACGTCCGGTATGTGAGTATTCCATTGAACGGGACGAGCAGACAGTACCCGAGTGCCGCATCCATACTGGAGTCGCTTAACGCTGTTGACGAATCCGGAGTCAGAAAGGTCACGATGTCGTTTCAGAAATCCGAAATCGAGGCCACGGGACAAACGGTGGGGCTGTTCTATTTGGGATTGACCGAAACCAATTTCGACATGTTTCGCCTGTCCGTCAACGTCGCGTGGTTTGCCGGGGCCCCGGGCACCATCAAGCTGACACTGCCCGCGGATCTGGCCCCGGTGGACGTGGAGGGGTTCAGCAACGAACGGTGCGTCCTTACGTGGTCCATAGAGTTCAACCCGTTATTCACTCCGACCCCGTTCGTCCTCACCATGAACCAGCCTTCCACCAACTCGACGTCGTGGGTGTTTACTTACACCATAACTCCGACGCCGACGTACTTTGGGACTGATCCGATACTGTATAAGGTGGATCCAAACACCAATACTCGAACGCAGCTGAATTACTCGGTGGCCTCGGATTCCAGCACGCAACTCTACAAACTCCTCACTAATAACGTTTCTTCCAACGACGTCAAGTGGGAGTTGGAATACGAACCAGGGGCACTGCAAGGCCCGATCGGAGCCGCGAACGAGACTATGTCTAACGTTCTGCCAGTGATCGGAAGTGTCGCGCTTCCGGGAGCTAATCCCCTCTCCACTCGCGCCCGAATGACCTCCGCGTACATCGTCCCATAAACATCTTATATATATTAAAAATATAATTACTTACAGCAGAGTGAAATCACTCAAACCAAAGCAAACGCCCAGCTATAAACCTATATACAGAGCCATCTTATATATACAGGAGGCATCTGTACCATGTCCAGCACTCTTACCATACGCGTGACGCTTTCACGAGACGTATCAGGCGTGACCGCCGACCTGTTTCGAGCGACCTTGACAAGCGGGACCACGTCTGACATCACGCATTTGCCCGTCGTGAGCGTCGCTCCGGTCTCCGCGAGCGTCTACGACATAACGATCGACAAGAGCGGCGTGAGCCGACCGTCGCGGCCGGTACAATCACACTGTACCTCCCCGCAGGTGTCCTCGACGCCGCAGGAGACACGAACGCGGACACATGGGTGACGGTGGACTTCCTCCAAGCGACGCCCTACCAGCCGTCCATCCAGGTGTCCACCCGCGCGCCGGACCAGGGCGCGGTGAAGTACATGAAAGCGGACATCACATTCCCGCGCGACGTCACAGGATTCGCGTCCGACAGCATCAAGATCCGACAGCAGGCCCCGGAATCCGCCAAAGGGTGGAAGTTCGAGCTGGGGGACGAATGCCCGTGCCTGACGAGGGGGCTGTTCACCGGGGTGTTCGCGGGGCCCCTGGGCGACTCGCTGGTGCCGCTGTCCCTGCTCTCCAGCGGGGCGGACACGTACCGCTGGGAGTTCACAGAGTCCGCGGAGAGCACCGTGGGGACGCCCGCAAAGTCCTTCACGGGAAACGGGGACCCTTTGGTGGTGGAGGGCGGCGTGTTGAAGGTGGGCGAGGGGCTGAGCCCGATGACGAGCGGCCTCCCGTACGGCACATTCACGCTGTCGGTGCTCGTGATCCCCCAGCAGGACCTGTCCACTTCCACGGGGGGGGACAAGAACCTGATAGAGTACGGGTTCGCGGACGTGAAGGTGACGAACGACGGCCACTTGCGTTTCTATGACGGCAACAACGCCTTCACGACGACCGCGACGGTTGACTCTGCGCCCTTTCACCTCGCCGTAACGAACGAGGGGTCCGCCTTCAAGGTGTACAAGGACGGTGCGCTGATCGGCTCGTCCAACGACAGTTATATGGGATTCGGACAGCTGCGACTGTCTCAGGGCGTCGCGGGGTGGTCGATATGGTACACGGACGCGCGGGTGATCGCGGGGACGGCCGTCTCGGACTCGAACACGCTGGTGTACGGCTGGCGGGAGACGTACTCGCAGAGAAAGGCCAGAGAGTTCTGTCTGGAGTTCGACCTGGACACGACGGAGGTGCCGAAGGGCTCGCTGAACGTGGCCGTCGAGGAGGGCGCGGCGACGGACGCGGACGAGAAGGCGAGTTCCGCGAACAACACGACGTTTAATTACACTGTTCCGCTCTCTCTTTCCTTGTCCTTCCAAGACGTTATTGGACGTGCTGTAGACCCGTCGGGCGACGGACTACCGAACTGGTTTCAGATGGTGGTTACGTGGAATAGGGCCATCAGCGGCTTCCATGCTAGCGGGTTCCAGGTGAAGTATGTACGTTAGGACGGGCCTGGCGCCTGTCGTGGTCCCGATCACAAAGACGACGCCGGACTCTGGTTCGGGGACGACGTACACTCTCCTCCTGGACAAGACGGCCCATACTGGCTGTGGGCCCTATTCAATTTAAATAGCAAAACAAGCAGTAAATAGGGGGTTACCTTGCGAAGCCGTAGCAACGGAGGGGACGGAACGATTTCGAAATGGAAATTTAACGCCACTAGCCACGGGCGACGGGCCCAGGCACCGGCAGCCACGGGCACGGGAATTTAGATAGCAGCCGGACTTTCAAATAGGCAGCCAGACAGAGTCTCCAATAATAGGGCCCCTATCGGGTCTACTTGCCTAGTAATATACTAGTTGTCTCACTCTGTTCCAAAGCTGCTGTGAACTTAATGAAGGGGACATGACACCCCAAAAGGGCACTTTTCTGGAAACCATACCTAGGCATGTGATAAAAATCCAGTTATGATGGGGGACCATATGAAAGTAATATGAAAAAAAATTCCAACCACTTGGGGGGGTACTCCCCCCCACCATGTGACAGTTATGTGCTAAAAATAGAAAAAGACGCTATTTTTGGCCGATTTTCCCTAGGACAATGGGCAAACCCAATGTGGCCAATTCATATATTCCCATCTAATTGGAACCCTTGCCATCAATTCCAGCTAGTTTGCAGGTCATAATAAGCATGTTTAGACACATTGAAATAATTTAGCCCAAAACACGTATTTTTTGGTGCCTAAAAAATATATATATCAAACCATAGACAGTGACATGCAATGGGGTCAAATCTTATATTCAAAATTGGCCCAGGGTTGCAATCACACAGCCCCAAAGTTTCAGCTCATTCTGACCACATTTACCCACATTGAAATATGGTCATGTGAAAAAAAAATGATCGCTTTTTGTGGTTTGGAGCTCAAACACCACCACAAAGACACCCTTGCCCACCACAAACTGGGCCAAAACAACTGCCATTAATTTATTGATGATGTTAGGAAGCTTGCTATGAAATTGTTGTAGATGCTCGCGTCCTGCAAAATTCTGTCAGCACGGTGGAATCTGATCATCGTCTCGTGCTCGCTCGCATCAGATTGCGGTTTCCTGGGGTGAAACCGTCGCGACAGCTGGCACCTCAGCCAGATCTGAAGGTGCTCCGGATTGTGCTGAAGGATGCCGACAAGATGTCAGCAGAAGAACAGGCCGCTATGTCGCACAGGGACGATTTCCTGGCCGTATTCGACGCCCGGGGCAGCCGACAGCAGTTACACGCCATTCCGCCGCCGGGGGATATTTCAGTGATCCTCCGTGGTGTCGCAGCCAAGTATCGCCTGGCGGCCCGCACCCTTCCCACCTTGCCTCCGCGCCGGCAGCTTGCTGTCCACCGTCACGCACCGACAGTGGTCGCCGCCAGGCAGATGCTCCGCCGCAACAGAGATCCGATCGCCAAACCTGGGCTGCAAGCAGCTCTGAGGGCCGCCTACGAGCAGGCTGAGAAGGCAGATGCTCAGCAGATGGTCAAGGACCTGCGCAGCTGCCAGCAGAAGCACGACGGCTTGGGGGCCTGGTTCTGGTACAAGCGCCTCGGGCACCCGGACGGCCTCGGCCGGCCCCACCGCCACGACGTCCCTGGCGCCCCAGCCAAGCGGCTTCGTACCTGGGCCACGGCCACGGCCGAGGTCGTGGGGACAGCTGCGCCGCCCCCACCCCTGCTCCCAGCCGCCGCCGCCCGCCCGGCCGCCCTGGCCGGCCCCGCTGGGCCCCCTGCCCCGCCTAGGTCAGCGGCGGACTACCTAGTCCCCCCGCTGGTCGGCCCACTTGGCGACCCGTCTGACATGCCTCCTTTCACCTCTCGTGAGGTCACGGAGGCGGTCCAGCGCCTGCGTTATGACGCAGCCACCGGCTCTGACGAGATTCCTGCCGCAGTTGTAAAACTTGCAGCCGAATTCGAGGACACAGGTGTTATGCTGCTCTTCCGGGACATCTGCAAACGCCTTCTGCTGTCGTCGCAACCACCTCCAGCGGCCTGGCAACACAGTTTTCGCACGATGCTGTACAAGAACAAGGGGTCGCCTGCCGACCCCGGCAACTACAGAGGGGTGTGCATTCAAAGTGCCCCCCTCAAGCTTCTTATGCGGCTCATCCTGAACCGCCTGCGCACGGCCCTGGACGGTCACCTCAGCGAGACTCAGCACGGCTTCCGTTCAGGTCGCAACACAGTACAGGCGCTCTTCGCTACTCGCCGACTGGTGGAGGAACTGCAACGCCTTCAGCCTGGTGAGTCCCCTTTGCACCTTGTGCTGGTGGACTTCATCAAAGCCTTCGATTCGGTTTTCTGGCCTGCGCTTTGGGACATCCTCGTGGACAAGGCCAAGTGGGCCCAGGTCATAGAGGACAACGAGCCCCCCCCAGTGGGGAAGCGCCCGCGTGTGCAATCCCGCGGGAGGCACGCCAGATAGCTCCCCCTAGGGCAACGTGCGGCTGCCTAGATAGATGTTGTAGCTAGAATGCTGTTAGATAGATGTAGTATGTAGCCAATGTAGATAGATTAGACCGGTAGGAATGTTTGCACCCATCCATCCATCCATCCATCGGGGTTAATGCTCCGTGACTCCCCAACGGGAGCACGAGTCTAATTAATTAATTAATTAATTGCTATGAAATCCCAGGTCATTCTGAGCTAGTATGGCCATGTTACATCATATTATAGCTGCCACCCTGCGTTCCTGGTACAACATGGCATGAGGGGGCACACATGCACATGACCCACCCAAGCAAGTCGGGACCATCATGTCTTATGATGGCCAAATAATACAAGCACTGTCCTGCCACCTTGAAAACACACAGGAAGGCTTTAGCCCTCGTCGGAATCGCCATCCCCCATGCAGTTGGGGCAATACCAGGCATGCACCCACCGGCATGGTTTCAGTCTTTGTCAGGCCAAGGCAGAGCATGTGGGCACCATGCTCCTCCCCGCCTGCACCTGCCTCACACAGCAGGAAGGGTTTGTGATTCTTGTCCTCGCGCCCCAAGCATCTAATGCACCGGGCATCACCAATGCCGCTGCCCGTGCTGGTGCCACTGCTGCTGCTGTCATCCCCACCATCCCCCTTCTCCAGCTTGCATGCTTGGTGCACCATGACATGAGGCGACACCATGAGCACATTCCAAAGCTTGCCCCCTGCAAATGGGGCAGAACCACGAAAAACAAATGCTAGATGCTTGAAGAAAACAACCACTAACTCTTTAACCATTATGAGCAGACTGAACGCTGAACAAGTCTCGCGTGCAGACACGTGTGTAGTACTCCTACACACAGATCTCGAGTGATTTATCTAGTACCAAATCCGAAAGGCTTGCATCACTCCCCGGTAAGGAGAACTTTTGCGGATGACTGTAGGTGTAAGTTGGCGATGCCCTATAGGATCCGGAGACGTCCGTCCTATAGTCAGCGAAAGTTGGTGCGAGAGGTCCCCAGTTCGATTCCGGTCGGATTCATTTGCAGATCGCGTTTTTCCGCGTTTTCCGCGGACCGGCACTGAACGCAAATGGTTTTCACCTTTGCGGCGTGCCTGATCAGATTATGAGCAGGTATCAAGGAGACAACCAGCGCAGGCCAGAAATCGGGAGAATCCGGACCATGGTAGCTCGAGCCTGCCGTTATCTTGTCCGCGTGTTCGAGTCGTTCAGGATGATGAAGATGAATGGTGATGGAAATGTGTATACTTGTGCATTGAAATTATGGCTGGCTTACGTGGGTATGACCGCTTGCGGGAGTCACTCATAGCCTTGGAACACCATGTCATGACGCTTATGGATTTAAAAGGTGCATCCTTCATAGTCATAACGACCTGATCCCTGTCATCTAGGAAGTACAAGCCATGTTTAAGGGGAGGGTCCCATAGAAATATATCAAAACTTACCCCCCCTAATAACTACAGAAATGCAACTGACAACCACTGAATGATGTTTGGGGACCATAAACATGATGTTTGGGCATGCATACCACCACTTGTTGGGGGTACTACCCCCAGCCATACACCGGCTATGAGCTAAAAATAGAAAAAAACGCTGTCCGGGGCACATCTTGCCCAGAACAGTGGGAGAACCAGTTGCATGAAAAAAGCACAACCCATATAAAAATGTCATGGGACATTGTTTCTACCTAATTGGATCAACAAAATCAGCACATCCCTTTGAGTTATTAATTTTTGGGCCAAAAATACGCTTTTTTAGGCGGGGCGTCCCCATACACACTCATAACACATCAATTAGGCCTGAAAAGCACAAGTCAAATTCTGTCATGACCATAGAAGGCACTGTCAAAGTTTGGTGGCATTCTGAGCTCAGCTGTAGCAGTTATTAATTTTGGCAGTTGGCCACCTGTGCAGACGCTAAGGAAGGCATTAGTGAGTATTAAGGCACACTAACACTTCCTATGCCATCCAAAAGGCTCCTGACCATGCCCAATTCGACCACAATGTACAAGGAGGTGGCTGGGCACGTCATGTGCCCTTGCCTTACCTCGACACGGGCAACCTGTTGCGTGTGTGCACAACAATGAGGCAGGTAGCTCTACATGCCTAGCCAACACTTCTAAAGCATATTCCAGGTTCATGGTGTGGGCATCATCCCAAAACCAAGCTCAAACACACCCTAGAAAGCCATATCCACTTATTGCCCAACAAGGGTAACAACAGACAGTCCACAGAGAAAGCAGAATTATCATACATGCTGCTTGCCAAGGCTTCTTACCATGGTTACCTTGCCTTGCTAGCATATGAATTAGGGGTCTCCCATTTTAGTGGGAGAAAGGCCAACAAGACAACGATAACCCCTACCTACGTGCAGTTCCACCCATGCAGTATGCCCCTCAGAAAAACCACTGCCACCTTTCTTTCCAGCGCAATTGTTGCCAAGAAACAAACTCAAGCTTGTGAGCCTCTAACCACAATGAAGCCTCTGCTAAGAAAGGCCGCGTCAATATTCACACAAAACTGAGTGCTGTTAGCAATCTCCTTCCAAGAAACCACTCAGCAAATCCCTGACAACTTGACGATATGCCACGGTCACGCTTTGACACATCCCAGCCATGCAACGTACATAAAAACCACTGAAAGGTGCCAGGAATCTGGCGATGCGCAGCACGGAATGGCATTATACCTGGCGCTAACTGCACGGAAAGAAGCCGAAAACTTGCGTTGATAACCCATAAAGGAAGCGAAACATTCATAGGGTCACGTTGATCACACGATCGTACCATTACCGGAATTGTCCTTCGCCCAGCGGCGCAAGAAAGAACAACCTTCCATGGAATAATAAGACGCGCATCCCGCGAGCCTGGAGAGTGTCTTACCGATCATGACGGAAATCTTGCCGAAACCCAGCAAATTTTTTAAAGCTTTACCAATAACGATTTAAACGCATCCTTGACGCTAGGTAAAGCCCATAAAACCTGACAATCACCGCCGCCAGCGTGCATTCTAATTTATTCCTCTCGACGAAAACATCAGATTGGACCCCCGTGGCGATGGTCATCAATAAAATCATCGACACTGCAAAAAACGCGAACTCCGCTACGAAGTAGTATCATTTACTCATCGTCTTTAAGATTCGCTCAGTTTCTCTGCATTCCGCGAGCTATCTTTTTCTACTCTGCCTGAAAGCACGTCGCCATGGCCAGCTCCGGTAGGGGTGCGCGCCCCGTGCACCACTTTTTCACGGTACGGACGGGTACCGCGAATTTTTCGGCGCCAAAATATTCGCGCCGGGACCGTCCCCAGTTCGATTCCGGTCGGATTCATTTGCAGATCGCGTTTTTCCGCGTTTTCCGCGGACCGGCACTGAACGCAAATGGTTTTCACCTTTGCGGCGTGCCTGATCAGATTATGAGCAGGTATCAAGGAGACAACCAGCGCAGGCCAGAAATCGGGAGAATCCGGACCATGGTAGCTCGAGCCTGCCGTTATCTTGTCCGCGTGTTCGAGTCGTTCAGGATGATGAAGATGAATGGTGATGGAAATGTGTATACTTGTGCATTGAAATTATGGCTGGCTTACGTGGGTATGACCGCTTGCGGGAGTCACTCATAGCCTTGGAACACCATGTCATGACGCTTATGGATTTAAAAGGTGCATCCTTCATAGTCATAACGACCTGATCCCTGTCATCTAGGAAGTACAAGCCATGTTTAATGGAGGCTAAACAGGTGGGGATGTGATAAGTAACTCACATATTCTCACCTTCCATACAACAACCTTGTTTTCCAGCAGGCTGAAGAGCCATGACAGGCGTTTATGAGCTCGGCAGCTCCTTGCAACGGTGATGCCGCTTCCAGGCAGCTGGGGTCCTTGACTACGCAATATAGAATGTCTACCGTGTGAAAACCTCCATACAGGAAGCGTAGCAAAGCCAGATAACTGCCCGATCAATTCTGGGTAGCTTTAGGAAGCATGGCATACGTAGCGTAAGGAAAACCATTGAAAGCTGCGGAAAATCTGATAGCACAACTGCAACAAGTGGAGAACAACATAGCAAGAAGAACCCAGAAACGGCGCCAAAAGTTTCATGCCAGGTTCAGGCGCAAACAGACTGGGCGGTGACATGCGGCAATTCAACGTACCACGGCCGGCATTATTTCCTACCCAGGCGCGCAAGAAAAGCCAGCCAGCCATGGATCGCGCAGGCCTGAACGAAATCATTTTAGAAATGACAGGAAATGACCGCAGATCGAAGACGCTTAGGTTATTTTCATGGTGTCCGTTACTAAACGGCTCTTACTTCATCAATATAACCCACGAATATCGAGTTCTACAGTCGCAGGCACGCATGCTAGATTATTCATCGCGGCCAAATTGTTGGATGAGACCCCCGTGCAAATCTGTACCAACAAAGGCAGTGAATTTGCAAATAGTGCAGATCTGGCTATGAAACATCATAATAGAACATCACTTTTAACCATCGGCTTAATTTTTTCGCCTGTCGCCCGCCGGATTAGCCATATTTTAACGGAACGCACGTCGCCATGGCCACCTCCACACGGTGCGCGCACTGTGCACCACAATTTCACGGTCCGTCGGTACCGTCCCGACTTTTTTGGCGCCAAAAAAGTCCCGGGTGTCATGTCCCCTTAATCGTGTAAGCACTCAGTGCTAGAGTGAATGGATTATAAAGTATGTATAGGAAATGGCACCAGAGTGCTTAAGGTGTGCGGATTTCATCGGCTTTCCCGAACTCGTAAGGGGCAAAGTGAGAAGAAAACTATCCACAGCAGACATCAGGAAGCCAGTTCACAGAGTGCTGGCCAAGGTGTCCACAAAGTTCCGTCTTACAAGGAGTAGCCATATTTGTAGTCGTCCGTAGGCTCAGGTTCAGCCTCTTGGGCATAGTCTGCAAGCAACAGAGCACGGCAAGCAAGCAAAGGGCAATCTGTCAGGCCAAAACACATTGAGCCACCTTTAGGCCTTCACCCATGCCATCACGTCTCCATGGTGGTCTGCTGCCAGCGGGCTGATAATACGCACATTTGCTGCCATAGCCCACGTTCAAAACTCCAGTGCCCTCGTGCATCCAACTGGGATATGTGGGGGGCCAGTTACCTGTCCCAGAATCTGCTGCTACCACCCTCTTCGGTGGCTGCCCGGCCGACCACTCCTCCGCGCCCTCCTCCGTGGGTACCCAGACCGGCTTGAGAGGGTGCCGCGGGATGGCCGAGGGGGCTGCATCCGCTGAGACTGCACTTTCGCTTCTCTCTGCGGCCGGCATGGGTGGCTTGCCCGGGACCTTGGATTTTAAATTCTTGAGCCGGTCCTTTGCGGACTGCACCTGCTTGTCCTTTTGTGCCAGGTACGGCGATGGCTTGAGCAGCCGCGCGGGGTCGGTCGGAGGGGGCGAGGGGGTCGGGCTGCCTCGCTCAGGAGGTGGTGGGGGGATGGGGGACGGTGCCTGCACAGGGGGCCAGGGAAGAATGAGAAGGGCAGAGGTACTGTGGTCACATAGGGGCCGGAGAAGAATGAGAAGGGCAGAGGTACTGTGGTCACATAGGGGCCAGAGAAGAATGAGAAGGGCAGAGGTACTGTGGTCACATAGGGGCCTGAGAAGAATGAGAAGGGCAGAGGTACTGTGGTCACATAGGGGCCAGAGAAGAATGAGAAGGGCAGAGGTACTGTGGTCACATAGGGGCCAGAGAAGAATGAGAAGGGCAGAGGTACTGTGGTCACATAGGGGCCAGGGAAGAATGAGCAGGGCAGAGGTACTGTGGTCACATAGGGGCCAGGGAAGAATCAGAAGGGCAGAGGTACTGTGGTCACATAGGGGCCAGAGAAGAATGAGAAGGGCAGAGGTACTGTGGTCACATAGGGGCCAGAGAAGAATGAGAAGGGCAGAGGTACTGTGGTCACATAGGGGCCAGAGAAGAATGAGAAGGGCAGAGGTACTGTGGTCACATAGGGGCCAGGGAAGAATGAGAAGGGCAGAGGTACTGTGGTCACATAGGGGCCAGAGAAGAATGAGAAGGGCAGAGGTACTGTGGTCACATAGGGGCCAGGGAAGAATGAGCAGGGCAGAGGTACTGTGGTCACATAGGGGCCAGAGAAGAATGAGAAGGGCAGAGGTACTGTGGTCACATAGGGGCCAGGGAAGAATGAGAAGGGCAGAGGTACTGTGGTCACATAGGGGCCAGAGAAGAATGAGAAGGGCAGAGGTACTGTGGTCACAAAGGATAGATGGTTGTTCAGCGCAGTGCAGTGTTGGATGTTGCCATGCCAGCGTATCTGTCCACACCAAGGCTTCTCGGTCAGTACCACTGCTATGCTGGCCGACGTGAAATCCCATGGAGATGCAACAGTGTGGCTGAAAGAAGGGGTGTTGTAGCAAATACAGCAATCTAAGTTACCATGGTCCGGATTCTCCCGATTTCTGCGCTGTTTGTCTCCTTGATCTAAGCAATGACGCTAAAGGCAAGATAGCCCACCGACAAAGAGACAAAATGTTGACGTAATGTGAATAATAACACCTGAGGGCGTATGTTACCAAATGATCATTGACCCCTCACAATGCTTCTCAGTTCATGCCGCGTTGACTGTTTGAAAGTAAACCAAAAGCCTTTCCCGTAATCAAGGCGAATTCCGAGAACCCCCCCCCCCCCCCCGCCCCCCAATGATTGCTGCTTTACAACCACAACCACAGCCCACTGTATCTGTGCGACTACAGCCTGGAGCCGTGCCCTCACCTTTGGAATCCCTCCCCCCTGGTGGCGTGGGTGCGGGTAGTGATGTGGATGTGAGTGGCCGTGCCGGGGGAGCGGCCGAACAATGAAGCCACCTGGGCCCGATCGTATCTGCAGGGTGTGGTGAAAAGGAGTGGCAGGGCTATACCCGTCAGGCCCGGCAGTTTCCAGAACAATCCATTGGCAGCGCCACCAATAGATCCATGTCAGCCGCTCATGCAAAAACCGCAAAACAAAGTTGCCTTTTTGCAAAAATAACCAGGTTCCTCGCTCCCCTAATCCCTCCCTCTCTCCTCCCCTCCCCCCCCTTCCCCCCCTTCTCCCCCCTTCTCCCCCCTTCCTCCCTGGCCCCTTCCTCCCTGGCCCCTTCCTCCCCCCTTCCTCCCCCCTTCCCCCTTCCTCCCCCCTTCCTCCCCCCTTCCTCCCCCTTCCTCCCCCCTTCCTCCCCCTTCCTCCCCCTTCCTCCCCCTTCCTCCCCCTTCCTCCCCCCTTCCTCCCCCTTCCTCCCCCTTCCTGCCCCCTTCCTCCCCCCTTCCTCCCCCCTTCCACTCACATGCGGCGCGCTACTCTCGAGTGACTCGTCCCCGCTGGACCCCCCCCCAACGATGTCCTGCACCCAGTTGGGCAGCGCCGCGGGGCCCTTCTGGAGCCGGTCCTGCCAGAACTGATGCCGGCGTGCGGCACGTGACCCAGTGAATGACCGCGCCAAGTCCAGCTCGCTTGCATTCCCTCCGTTGGGGTAGCCTCGGGGCGAGCGGGAGCCGTCCAGCCGGCCACTGGGGGAGTCCCTGTCCCCCCACGCGGTGAGGCCGTCGCTGAGCAGCACGATGTTATTCTCCGCGGCGATTCGCTGGACCTTGGAGCGGTCCAGTCCTGCGCAGCGCATCACTTTCCTGCAGATGGGTGGGGGGAGAGGGAGGGGAGGGCAAGGTGGGTGAGTCGAGGACTTGGGCGCAAGAAGATTCTTGTAGTGGGGCAGGGAGTGTTCACGAGAGCAAGTTAGGCGACGCGGGTCAGAGGAGGTGAGGTGAGGTGAGGTGAGGTGAGGTGAGGTGAGGTGAGGTGAGGTGAGGTGAGGTGAGGTGAGGTGAGGTGAGGTGAGGTGAGGTGAGGTGAGGTGAGGTGAGGTGAGGTGAGGTGAGGTGAGGTGAGGTGAGGTGAGGTGAGGTGAGGTGAGGGGAGGGGAGGCAGAGCAACCGGTGTAATGGGAGGTGCAGTTTGGCGAGGATACGGGCTAGAGGTGGGCTCCAGGAAAACGTGGTGGGGGGTGAGATGCTATGAACTTGAAAAAAGGCAAAGTGAGGTGAGAGGTAAAGTGCAAGTGTCAACGTGCAAGGGGGGGTCAGTTTGGGTGGCGGCGGGTAAAATGAAGCGCCATGTGCATGTGCCATGGCAGATATGCCATCCCAGGTGAACCATGCCATGATATGCCAAGTATGGCAGCAATTGATGGACACAACATAACCAGCCATGACTTAGGTCGCATGCATCTGTGAAAACACACTTGTTGCACATGAAATTGCCTTTACTTCAAGCGCATTGCATGGCATGTGACCCACGCGTACTTTCTGCAACTTGCAACAGGCATGTGACTCACATGCAGCGTAGTGCGTCTCTATATAGGTGTAGTCATGCCAGTGCAATCCCGGATTCCCAGGTTAAGTTGAGATTTTACAGGTTGCATTCCCACGTTAAGTTGCGATGCCAAAGTATGGGCGGCAACTACAACTTAAGCCTGGGTGCCACCACCATTAAACGCGGAAATGACCCAAATTTGAGTCATTAGGCACCTAGCTTGCCGTTTGACGAGGTCATTGTGGCCAAGACCGCGAGAATTAAAACACGCAACCGAGATTTGTCATGTCTGCTTACTATTTTTACAAACAGCCTACATGATAGTTTCAGGTTAGAGGTGACACGAGCTTGGTGTATGTACTACTGCTACGTAGGGACTCAGCGACTAGCTAGGAGTGTCTAGGAGACAGGCCCCGCTATGATGTACAAGCCGTGCCGTTGTTGTAGGCAGCCAGTGTACATCGGCGAACAGGATTCCCCGGTTCCTGGAAAGTTGGCATGGATGTCGAGAGCTAGTGGAGGCCGGGCAGAGTCTGATCAGGTTTCTTTGCTTTACGTCCAGAATTCTGGTCGGCGCTGGTCGTCTCATTGATATTGTGGTAGTGAAGTGAGTATGTGTACACCCCCCCCTTCCCCTCGATGTTTAGAAATTGGGGTCCGACCGTCCCAGGGCTGCGATCTTAAACCAAAAATCGAATCCAGGGTTGACAGTCTTAAACATGAAGTAGGCACAAACCCCTCCTCGCGTACCACTGACCGCTACTTAGCAGCCTTTGGTGCCTACTTTAAGATCTTTTTGCCAAAACCAGCCCTGCGATCTTAAGCAAAAAGTTACAAAATCGAGGGTATCAAGATCTTACACCTGGGAATCTTAAAGGTCAAAGGGGGTGTGTGTGCACTGCTGGAATGGACAGTATGTCTTGAAATGGTCTGCCTGGGCGGTATAAGTTGATGCAGCCAAGTAGCCCATGAAGAGAGCTATTTCGATTGGTGTCTGTCAGGGGAGGGGGGCGTTGCCTGCTAGCCTAATTCTACCGTTAAGTTGCGTTTCAGCGTAAATAGAAAATTTTGCATGTCGGAGGCGACCGCAGATCAACCCGGGAATGACTGCATGTGTGCTGCTATCAGACAGCGCCCACTTGCAAGAGGTATGCCATCCCATGCCATGCATTGTGTCTAGCTGTATAGATGTACTCGCATAAACACAGCTAACGTGTTAATTAGCAGCGCCCACTTGCCAGAGGCAGGCGATCCCATGCCATGCAGTGCGTCTAACTGTGGTGGTATTAGTACGTATGAGGTGTCAGTATGTGCGCTATCTTCTGCCAGCGTCCACTTGCCAGAGGCAGGCGATCACGTCCTTCTGCTCCGCAATGATCTTGTCGCGCACCGCGATCTGGCACTGGGCCTCCGTCTTGGCCACCTCCTGGCAGACGTCACACAAGTGCGTAATGATGGATGCCACACACCAACGTAGCACGCGCAGAAGGCGGATATCACACCAGACCGAAAGCATCGACACGGATGTCACGCACGACAGGAGCGTGGTGAGGTAAATACAACAAAGTATTGAAGAGTATGAGGCAATGGCAACGTTTGAAGCAAGTCCATGCATACACATTTGAACACCCACATGCAACCACACACACTCCCAACGCGACATGCCAGCACACGACCACGCTTTCTTCGATAAAAACAAGTGCAACGCACGCACGCACGCACGCACGCACGCACGCACGCACGCACGCACGCACGCACGCACGCACGCACGCACGCACGCACGCACGCACGCACGCACGCACGCACGCACGCACGCACGCACGCACGCACGCACGCACGCACGCACGCATGGAGTGAGCGGACTTGAGCAAATAATCTGCAAGCACTCACACTGTAGCAAATAGGCACACGCGCTAAAGCAAGTATGCACAGGGGGGGGGACGTCTCAGCTAAACAGCCCACTCCAAACTAGGTCCGACGGGGCTCTGTCAGACGTAAAGCGAGCTCCAAAATTGCCCCGACGCCAGAATTATTTCAACCGAGTGCGCTCAAGTTGGATTTCTGACAACGGCGCGAGGAAAATAGAACCGGAGTGCGCTTGACAATTCCACCCGGCGCCAGGTTTCCAGGAAAGGTGCGCGCTCACCGTGAGACTAGGGATACATAGATATTGGTCCGGCGCTTTGGCTTACATCTCGGAGTGAGGTAATACTACTGGTGGACGTACTCCTGCACGTATACGTACTACGGCAATTATACGGTACATAGGTTATATCCCACGTGGCGGAACTGGGAGTGAGCTAGGTGGCGTCAGTTACAAGTCCTGACTGTCCTGACTACCTCCCCTAGCGTATAGTGCCATGTGTCACACCTTCAATGTGCACTCCGTTTCGCCCCGACGGTCCCATTTTCGCAAAGGTGTGCTCTCAGCCATTTTCACTTTGGCTGGTGACGGACGGCGCTGGACGGCAAAAAGAGGGGCGCGCTCAAATACCAAAACTGGGGTGTATGTTCCCCCCCCCTTGTACGCACACCCATTGCAGCAAGTATGGACCACTGGCAAGCTTGCACACACACACCTGTGCTTCCCCCCGCCACCCACCAGCAAGCCTTGCTCCTGGTGCGCGCGGATGAGCGCCATGGCGTCCCGGCTGCCCATCACCTCGCTGATGCGCGCCTCGATGCCCTGACGCTTCTCTTCCGTGTCCGCAATGTCCGCCATGATCTCCTGCCGGCGCATGCGCACCTGGTGGGTGGTGGCAAGAAATGGGAAGAGAGAAAAATGGGGAGAGGGCCAGATGATACAAAAAAGAATAGTAAGGCCCACAATGGGCAATGTCTGCCATGGTCCCAAGGTGGCGCATGCGCACCTGGGGGAGTAAGGCATGGCAGAGGAGGGCAGGTGAATTGGACAGACGATATCAACCATATCGACCATTGGAGTAGTTAGCGTCCGCCATGATCACTTGGTGGCGCATGCTCAGCTGCGGGTGGCAGTGAGGGGCAGGGGCAGGGCGAAGACGGGCAAGTGGAGTTTAAAAGGTTCTCCAAGAAAAGAGGAGGGAGGACAAGGAATGAGCAGGAAGACCAGACACAAGTGATAAGAGCACGGCATCTGCTGAAGAAACAGAGGGGGAAGAAGACAGTACGATCGCACAAAGACGTAGGAGTAAAAGACGAGAAGATTAACGCTGAGTGAGGAAAAGGGTGGTAGGGAAGGGGAGGGGGGGGGGCATGCCCAAGTTCCGAATGTTGAGACACACCAAGGTTGAGGCTCACAAGGAACAGGGTCAGGCAAGGATGTCCCCAACAGCAGGGCATGAACAAGTGGTAGCATGCCTGATCAGCCTGAGAGCGCTGGCGCCCGGCAGATGTCAATGCAGAGACGGATTCCTGATTTTAATATGAGCTACAAAAGCAGCGTGATGCTACATGCCCATGGCATTGCACCCGCGTGGTCGCAGCGACAGATCCTACGTTTTCCTGGGGTAAGAATACGAGATTGTGAATACATGTATATAAGTGATGCATAGAAATCTGTTCCTGTTGCAACAGCCAGTGGCTACACTGGCCGCGGCATTTGAAACGCATACCTCTTCCACCGCGGCCTTGACGGCCTGGCACTGCTTAACCAGCTCGACCAGCTCAGGCGACCCGCCCTCGCTACTTGGCAGCTCCTCCATGTCCTCGTCCCAGTCGTCCGCGTCGTGGGCCGCCCGCATGACGGCTTCTGCCATCGCCGCGGCAACGCCCACAGCATCTGCAGGCAGGAAAAGCATGGGGTAAAGGAGGATGGGTGCCGGCCGCAGATGCTGGGAGACCGACGTCAGGGAAATGGGCTGCATGGGCTGGTATACGGGACGGGAATCTGGAAGCCTAGGCACAGGCATGCAGGGGGGGGGGGGGGGGGCAGCAAAAAGCAGGCTATATTGGAGTACAAGAATGTGCAACATGCTGTCAAAGCATCAGCCCGGTAGCCACTGTTGATAATGCTGAGATTTTTTGCCCTTATATATAGTAGTATATATTATAATTCTTTGCTAAAAGGCAGGTGCTTACTGACAGAAGGGTTCACATGCCCAGGCGACATTTCCCAGGTCCGCTGTGCTGGCGGGGGAAAAAGGGCCAGAGCTGGTGGCACTGGTCCAATACTGCCCCCTAGGTCTTACCGCGGGGCTCGGGAGCCAAAGACCTGCCGGTGGATGTGCCACACAGATAAATAGACACGTGCCACCTGGTATGATTGGCTTGGTTTGAGGGTATTGTTTGCCATGTGGCAGCTTTGTGGAAATTCATGATCAACCAAATTTGCTACCCCAAACCACCCACTACCACGCGCTGGAACCAAAAGTCCAACCCACCCGCAATCCAACTCTAAACCCACAAACCCAACCTACCCACAAATCTGAGCCACCCAAGAACCCGATCCACCCACCACCGACAATCCCAGGCCACCCACAGCCGCAAACCACCCACCGCTGCCCATGCTGTCAGCTGCATCGTGGTCCGAATCCGCGCCCTCGTCCGCCCCGAGCAGCCCCATGTCGAGCGGCTCGCTCCCCTCCTCAGGCTCTGGTATCCCCTTGACCGCTCGTATGCGGCGCTTGAGGTCGTGCAGCGCGAGCATGTGCTCGACGAGCGTCTCATCCGTCCGCAGCACCTCCTTTTGCTGGCGCACGCGCTCCACCACGTTCTCGTTAATGGCCGCCTGCAGCTGGTTGAGCAGCTCCTGGTCAACGACAAGGCTGTTCCCACCGTTAATGCTGTCGCCGTCACCGCCGCCACCATTCGGGCCCAGGGGGGGAAGAGTGAGGGTCCCCCCACCGAGCGCGAGGGTCTTCCCGTGGAGCGCGTTGCGGAGAGTCTTGACCTCCGTCTGTAAATTGTCGATCACGCGCTTGTAGTCAGCGATGTGAGTCTCCACGGTTCCCTCGTTTGCCTTGAAGTTGGTCTTGATTTCCTGCAGGGGGGGGGGAGGAAAAAGGAAACGACAGCAGCCATAAGGGGGGTGGAGGGCACGTGGGGGGGCAGAGGGGTGGGGATTGCGGTAGGGAGGGGAACCAAGGAGTGGGGGGAGGAACGGAAGGGTGGGAGAAGATGGGATGTTGTGAGAAAACATGCATCGCATATGAAAGATGGTAACTGCATAGAATTCCTGTGGTGATCATTCACTAAATTTATGTTGCAGGCAAACTAGCAGAAAATGTATGTTGCACTGTGCCCGCAACCAGGTTGGCCCCCCTTGGCATTACGTGAAACAACCCAACACCTTGGCTCTGTATGGCCATGATATATCCTTTAATAACAGCATGGCCCAGCCAGCTAGCCACGCTGAACCCCAAAAACCACATAGCCCCCAAACTCCCAGAATCCGAGCCCCCAATCTCCCAGATCCCCATATCCTCTGGCCCGGATGGTGGCTTCCTTCCCCATCCCAACCACATCCCCGCTCGCCTGCCCCCGAGCTTACCTTGGCGCGGTTGGCGTATTTGAGCGTGTTGACAGTGTGGTGGTACTGGTTGTTGCTGGGTGAGATGGCAGCAATCATCGTGGTCCGGCTGTTACCGCACAGGCCGTCCTTTAGCAGCCGCGTGAGCTTGCTGTTGCGGAAGGGCACAAAGACAAAGCCCTTCTTCTTGCGCTTGCCGAGCGCGTTAATGCAGTTTGCGAGCGCCAGCAGAGAGCGGTTGATGTTGGCCCCGTCCCGCAGCTGGTCGCCGCGGTTGTTGGTCTCGCTACCGCGCTCGCTCCCGGCCAGGTCCACCAGCGCAAGCTTGGCCGTGTAGGTCTGGCAGCCGCAATGCAGCGCCGCGTGCGCCAGACCAGGCAGTTATTTTGGTTTCCCATCAAGCCGGCCAGGGAATGGGGTTGTGGTTCCCATTCGATGTAACATGGTTAGCTTCCAACCGCTATGATGTGAGGTTGATTCGCCGCAAAGAAGGAGATGGAGTCGAGGATTGCGTCCGCCGCATGAGTGGGGGGATGCGTGGGTTGATGGGTAACTGCATGGACGCAGAGAGAGAGAGAGAGAGAGAGAGAGAGAGAGAGAGAGAGAGAGAGAGAGAGAGAGAGAGAGAGAGAGAGCAGGTAAATCCCCACTTGCCTTCTCTGACCACCTCATCCCCATTGTCCACGATATTTCGCTACCCCTTAATTTGAAAAATCAATCCAGGCGTCCTCTGCCACCCAGGGGACATAGTTGCAATAGCTGCTCTCGAAATGCCACATCCTCCCTTCATCTAACTGCAGTTACGCCCCGCTTTCCTCACCCTCATAGTCACTCAAGCCCCCCCTCACCTGCTGCACGTAGTGGTCGTGGTTGCTCTTGGACACCACCACCTCAAGCACCGCGTGCGACCGCGACGACGTCATGTTGGCGTCCGTCGCCTCCGTCTTGCGCCGCTGGTTGCCCGCCCTCAACAGCTCCATGATGCGCTCCGTCGTCTTCACCTTGATCTGGCTCAGGCCGGCCACCACGGGGCCCCGCTCGGGGTCCTCGCGCAGGTCCAGTGCGCCACCGCCGGGCGTGAGAAGGTCATAAATCATCTCTGTGGTTGTGCGGCAAAGCGAATGCCACAGGTGCCAGAAGTAAAAGACAATCAACGCCAACAATACAACAAATCATGAATGAGCAGGTCATGGATCTTCGTTGCGGTGCCGCAATACGGAATTAGAAACGTACTTTAAAAACATTATGTTGCTAATTGTTGAAATGATAGATGCCACAGACTATCTGTTGTCCGACTCAAAGCGGTGCTCAGAGAATGAAAGGAGAGCCACCTCTTTTACCGCACAGGTAAACCTCACTCACTCGAATAGGGGGCATGTGAGAATAATAAAATGAATCGGGCGCCGAGTGGCAGACTATCGTCTGGCTGTTGCGTACAAAATGCCATCAGAAGCCAGCACCGGTATTCTTCCTACGGTTGGTACCCTTTACAACTGCATGAGTACTAACAATACCAGTACTGGTACTAACAATACCAGTACTAGTACTTACAATACCAGTACTAGTACTAACAATACCAGTACTAGTACTAACAATACCAGTACTAGTACTAACAATACCAGTACTAGTATAGTACTATCATTAACACGAACGGTACTAAATATGCTGCTGCTCCTCCTCCTGTAACTTCCACTTGCATTAACAGCCAGCACAGCACAGACCCTATACCCTCTCTCACTTGTCCCTGTACGGCGGCTCACCATTATACACCTCCAGGTAGGAGCAGTGCACCTCCAGGTGCTTCTCGCGCTCCTTGGAGACAAGGTCGAAGATCTCGTTGATGCTCAGCACCATCAGGCCAGGGTCCTCCTGGGACCCCACCATCGTGTACGTCTGCGCGGAAGGCACAAACAGTTCTTGTTGAGTCAGCACTTTAAAGTTATACCATATTGCTATGCTAGTATAGCCATGGGCCACAGCCTAATTGATGGACGAGATGACGGGGGCTGGAAATAAGAGTGGGAGATAAGAGTGGGAGACAGCAGGGCGGTACGTTGGGAGAGCGGGCATTGTGACAAGACAAAAGACATGTAATGAATGGTGGGGTGTGGGGGGCAGCTTGAAGGTCCTGTGGTCGGACCGGCATGCGCCATCTACAAGTGCAATACAACAGGGCCATGGAATAATATCCACAATAAAGGCTGTGGAAGGGCACTCAAGGGCATAGGACTGCCTTGGCAAACAAGTCCATGGAACAGCACTGCCCACATAATAAAGACAAAAATCATTGGCATGCCACAATGATCTCCCGCGGGGCCACTTGCTTGTGGAATGGGACAATCCGCAGAGAATGGTGCACTCGCGCCTTGCAGTGAGCAAAGGTTGCGGACAAGACCGCGTACGGGTGAACAAGCTCAAGGGCTCCAGCTCACAGGGGCCCCCCAGCTATCCACCCTAGCTCGTCATGCTTGACGCGCCATGGATTTGCGCACTTAAGGTTGTGTCTGCCTCGCTTCGTGTCTGCATGCTTGTACAAGTCCAAAGCACACAGCGTGGATTGTGAACAGAGAGTACTATACCCTTGCACGGACATGGCATTCATACTTGGCCTAAGGGAGTATCTAGGAGACTGCTAGGTGCTGGCACCCCAGTTTTCTCCTGCACAGGGAGTCCTTACTGCTTCCCCTACATAACTATTCGTTGGTGTTTTCCCTTGCTCAGCCAATTGTTCCTGCTTCCCCTGCACAGCTAGTTAGTGCGGCTACACACCCCCACTTTCCGCCGCACCCCCAGTCGTCACTGCAGCAACACATACCTTGCCAGACCCTGTCGCGCCATACGCAAACACGGTGGCGTTTAGTCCCCGGAACAGCCCGATGGTCATCGGCTTAACTGTGCGCCGGTATAAGTCGTAGTTGGTGGCGCCCTCGCCATAGGCCGCGTCAAAGATGTATCTGAGACGATGAGGTAGTTTTGGATGGAACCAAAAAAGGAACTGGGTAGAAGTTTAGCCTGGATAAATGGTGTCAAGGGACAGCTGTGAGCAATCAACACAGCCCATGGCATGGTCAAAGCAAATACACGCACATGACTGCATGCCTCTCCTCCCTCCCTCTGCCTCCCCACCCCCCCACGCACACAGCAGGTAGGGCTTTGATGGTAAGTAAATGTAGCCCAGGTGAACTTAGCTCATACAAGCATGGCAAAGATGAGCCTAGATTGCCACATTGCCGCTGCTGAACCCATACCACATAGCCTCCATCGACCCGCCCTAGATAAGTGTTGCAAATATAAGTAAGGCACCGATAGCAGAGCACAGAAAAACGCATCCTGTGCAAAGAAAGGACAGGTGAATGTAGCTTAGCCACGCAAAAAGTACGCAGATTCCCGCCCTGAAGTCGGGTTCGCCACCCAAACTCCCGCAACACCACTCCAGCCCATGTGCGGAATCTCAACCTAAGGCATACATGGCCGTATGGGTTTCATGGAATATACGTGACATAATGCATGGCTGTCTCTCCGCTTCTTCGTGCTTCTCCGCACCTCACGCACCACGCCCAGCACACATCCTGCACACACGGCACGTGTACGCACCGCTTTTCCTTGCTCCTCTTCTCGCCCAGCTCGCCTGGTTGCCGCGGCCGACCTTCCTCCGGGTCCAGCACAACCACAATCCGGTTGTCCATTATGCGCGCGATGTTAAAACAGCTGGCCGCTTTCTCCCCCTTGGTGAGCGGGCGGCAGCGCACGCACACGCTGAGCGTGGCCTGAGAGACTCCCTTCTTGCTGAGCACACGCGTGAACTGGAGAGAGGCATCCACCAGCTCCGACAGATTCTCCATCGGGCCGGCCTTGGCCTTGGCCTTGGACGGACCGTCATTGTTCGAGAACTTCTCCACATACGGGTTGAGATGCGACAGCTGGCGGCCCTTGGGCCGCCCCCCCTTCGGTCTGCCCATGCTGGGGCGAGGCTACGACATCTACCGACGGGAGAGGAGAGAGCCGATTGTAGCGTGGAGCGAAAAATGTGGGTTTTCCAAAAGTTGGCACCGCGTGGCTGCTGGTAGGACGTGGGATGACGTCGGTACCTTTTGTCAGCGCTTGGCAATGCCTCTCAGCCCAGTGCTCCTTCCGAGCTATGCGCCTGCATGCGTTCTCGAGTGCACTGCACCATCCTCGGAACGTTAGCGACGGCACTTTTGGATGTCCATGTGGCGTTTTGCCTTGGCAACTACACGCTCTTGTGTGCTATCCCGTGCATGCTCGTGACAAATTTGGATGCTTTCTACTAGAACTTATCCTCCCAACGAAGATAACCGTGTCGCAACGCGTTGAAAATGTGCCCCCGTAGTAGCGTACTATAATCCAGCGTTCACAGCACGAGCTGGTTGGTAATAGTTATCTCCTTGCACCAGATATCATTTTCGACG